>RWJK01000575.1:1703-24821 GCA_004335835.1 Scenedesmus sp. ARA3
CTCTCATCCTCCTTGCGTTTGCTCTTGCTCTTTTGTCTCTGCCTTCTTCTCCCCTGTTGCTGCCTGCCTGCCTGCCTGCCTGCCACGAATGCGCTCATGGTAGGGGGTTATGTCACGACATTACAGTGACGAGAGTCTCGGCTCACTAACCCTCTTCCTTAATTTACGCACGCCGGAATAAGCCAGGGATGCTGTAGAACTTGTAACTTGTAACCTGCCTGCCTGCCTGCCTGCCTGCCTGCCTGCCTGCCTGCCTGTGTTGTTGCTCAACATCTTGCAACTTGATGGTCGTCCTGGTGGTAGGCGCAGCACGTGTGACACCACTGGCTGACCTGCTGCTCTGCAGTTAACAACCAGGGCTACTCCTACAACGCCCCTACGGCTACTGGAGATCCTTCAGCTACCGTATGCCCTGAGAACACATTCAGCCCGGGCTTCAAGCGTCAGGACGACTGCACACCATGCCCCAGTGAGTTGGTTGCTGGTTCTGTTGGCAGGGCATGTTGCTTGCGTTGGTGCTCGAATCATCAGCTGCAGGGTCTCATCAAAGACAAGAGTCATATCGCCTCATGCATACAACACTGCTGCTGATTACAAGGCATTTCCAAGTCCACAGCATCACAGTTTCTCGTCAGAATATTGGGATTGTAAATCTTGCGGTGGAGTTGTTCCTGACATGTCGCAAGGCCTGTGAAGATGTTGGTTTTGGTGGCCACTTTGTCGCTAGCCTTGTGCAGTACATTTTGCCTGCAGCTGTTGAGGTTGCGCTTGAGGGCACCCTCCTTTCCTTTCCTCCTTTGCTGCCCACTGCAGGCGGCCTGAAGACCGACAACGGCTTACCTAACACGATCGACTTTGTTCCGTCATCCGTCACGGTTCCAGCAGGCTACACCAAGCAATACACCGACACCGCTGGCGCGACGCAACAGACATCGGCTGCTGCTTGCAGTAAGTGCACACGATCCTGCTTGCACTGTCATCCGAACGTCAGCAAAGGCTTTGCAGTGGATTCATTACTGCTTGTATGCTCTACACGTATTCCTAAGTATCAAGGCCAATGCATGTTTGTTCTGTACTGGACGTTGAAAGATATTACATGCCATGAGTGATTATTCACGGGTCATGACAATTGGGTTGGTTCTGTTTGCAAGGCATAAGCAAGGTTGTAGCGACCCTGTTAGCTATGAATGACGGGACTGTATGCTACAGTACAGAAAATTGGCTGGGGAACCACTTTGACCAGTCACTACTACCGTACAATTGGATTGTAACATGTGCGACCAGGTGCAGCGGCTCAGCCTGCAGTAATACGCTGGCTGACACAACATGCTTCCTGTCAAGCTTGCCATTCACAGTAGCTGGCCCCATGGGGCCCGAGTGTAGCCAGCCGCTTCCGCCAACGCACGATCTGCTGTGCTGCAGCATATGTGCCTCTCAAGATAATTGCAGCTTCTGCTGCTTGGCACAAGGCACCCCAACATGTGATGTGTAACAAAACTGCTGCCCCTGCAGAGGTGCCGCCTGGCTGGTACGTCACCAGCAGCAACAAGGTGATCCGCTGCCCCAGGGGCGAGTACAGGGAGGGCTACGTTGCCACAACCGCCACAGGGGCCAACAAGTGTGTGCGCTGCCCAAGGGGCACCACTACGTACGCCGCAGCAAGCCCATCCAAGCTGTTCTGCGATGGTGAGTGCAAGGTGGCTGCTACCGTCAACATTCACAGCAGGGCTTTTTGAACATGTAGCAATCCAGTAGGAATACCTGAAGGTGGTCATCTGCAAAACACTGGAATTTCTGCGCCAACACCGTTGGTTGTGCTCTGACTGTTGACTGCGCAACTGCTGCTGCAGTACTGGTTCCTGGACACTACTGGATCGAACCAGCAACGCGACCAGGCACATCTGCTGCCCAGTACACCAGAATCTGCGAGCAGAATTCTTACTGGTGAGTTGCATGGCCTCATATGCCATTGATATGTGCACAATGCTTGCAAAAAGTCGTGTGTCTCCCACGACGCGCTGTAAACTTGGCAGATAATGACGTTGCTGAACAGGAGAGACGGTCAGCACAAGATGTACCAATGCGGTTGGTGCAATGTATACTCTGCATAACTGAATGGTGTCTTCAGGGCCTGATTAAGAAGTTGCATACTTCACCACCATCCACTGAGTTACTTGGCACGTCTAGCATGGTCAACACCTGCTGCTTGTTGCTGCTGCTTACTCTGCAACAGCCCTGGAGGCTACCCTACCGATAACCCAGACGCCAGCGGCACCGCTCTCGATGGGAAGGTCGCGTGTCCCAATGAACTCTGGACAAAAGACATCGGGGCAAAATCATCTGCAAACTGCTGTGAGTGTGCATGCAAGCACGTCAAATTGATGACCTCAAGCAGCCCTTCGTAGCTACTGCTTGATTGCAGTACTGCTCGCCCTATGTTGTGGCTGTTGGCATCCTCCTCCTCCCCCAGACACGTCTTGCGCATGTTTTGCATCTATACCTTAAGACCCAGGATGAGCTCAGCCACCTGTCTTAGCCCCTTCCCTAACCCCCAAGCAAGCCTTGCCCTACCCCACCAACTGTCCGTGTGCCACTCATGTACATTTCTATATACATGGCATGTTAAGAGCTGGTGTCGCATTTCAAGAAGCGCTGGAAAGGAGGGGGGTGCAGAAGAGGGGTCCCTTTCTCGTGGTGTGCGGATGTTGCGTCTGCATGACTCTGTGTTGCGCGCCACCAACCTGTGCTTTCCTTGTGACACACCCCTCCCCCCTTCTGAATCTTGAATGAGTGCAGCCACCTGTGTGCTGGCCGGTGTTCTGGACTTGGAACTGGCTAACCACCTATCTGCTGTTGGGTGTTTCTGGCTGCTTGTGCTTGCAGTGGTTCCACCAGGACACTACCTGCCAACAGGCACGACAGCCGTTGTGACCGGGTGTCCCTCTGGGGAGTACTCACCCGAGTGGAGGAAACCGGGTGACGCTGGTGTAGACACATGCAAGGCTTGTGGCACAGGGTTCGGATCAGACACAGTCGACTCCATCAGCGTTTTTGTGCTGGCCACAACCGGGGCAGACAGCGGCTTTGTTGCAGCCACCCCATCATCAGTCCTGAACGTGAGGAGGTCATCTTCATCCTGCTGTGAGTGGTCACAATAAGAACGAAAGAGGATAGCATGCACACAAAACCATGAAACCTATTGTTGCCTCATTACAGACAAGCCAGGCATGCCAGTATACAAGTCTTACATGACAAACAGCCACCTCACCCGTCTGCTGGTGAACAGCATCATTTCCAGTGCTATGGGTTTGGATGACATTAATTCACAGCATCGGGACTCGTGCAAACCAATGCTAATTCAGCACAGATGAATCAGCCAGTCATGCCAGTCTGCTGGTGTTTCTAGGCAACTACTCAGCTCGCCCTACTGCTTATACGACAGCATCAATCAACTGCACTGTGCCGCTTACATGAGTTTCTGGGATGCTGGATATGTAGCTGTGCATGGACGAGATGGGCACAGCTGCAGGTGAACTTGTGTATGTTTGACTAAGTCCTAGGCTCCCCTTGTTCAGAATTGCAGGTGTCCTGAAAGCGTGTTTCATGCAGCTTCTGTAAACAATGCACAGCTGTCAGTTGAATTGTGCGAACCGACAGCCGTCCTGCTGCTTTCAAACAATTGCATGGAAATTTCATGTCTTTGATGCTCTGCAGATATCACAAAGGGCCAAGGTACTTCGCTCGCAGCTGGTTCGACAATGGCAGACCCCAAGTTCAAGGCGATCAACTGCATCGGCAACACCTATGGCGTTGCTGACAAGACCTATGAGCTGCGCCTGTCGCCCTGCAAGGACTGCCCCACCAACACGTACACCACCACTGACGGTCTTTGCTACGTTCAACAAGCAACTTCCTACCTGGCGGCTGGCGGCGGCTACTTTGACCCCCGGGCCTGCTGCACACTGCCAGGCTGGGGTTTCGACGGCGTCAGGGCTTCTGTCTGCGCTCAAGGTGAGCTGCCTTGCTGGCGCTCAAGCGTATTTGACGTTATGCCTGATTATTGGAGCAATCACAGGATTCATATCTGCTTCATTCGACATGCTGCTGCCTATTGTGTATGTCCCTTGTGCATGGTCAGCCTAGCACACCGTCAATCATGGCCTGACGCCCCTAGTGTCAGCCCCTGATGTCAGCATGCACATGCATGCCTATCTTGTGTGTAGATGCATGCTTCCATCCTGCGAATAGCAATCATGTGTCAGCTCAAGCCATTTGCAGCTTGGCCGCTGTTGCTGGTTCTTTTGACTGTTTAACATGTACGATGCTCGCAGCTTCTTCCGGTGCAGCGCAGCACGAAGTCAAACACAGACCGAGTGCTGCATTGTACCTCGGCTGAGCACCATTATAATAGTCTCAAACCAAGATTGCTGACATGTAGCGTCCGGTCACTCTGACACGTGCAGGTACTTACAACACAGCAGCTGCTGAACCCGCCGACCAGTGCAAGGCGTGCCCGCCTGGGACGACCACAAACGACGCTGTTCCCTCGAATGCTGGCGCCACAACGTATGCCGCATATGTAGACGCCGTCACAGATTGCGAGTACACGCAGCCTGGTTACGGCCAGCAAGATGCAGCAGAGGTGCCTGGTCTCGATGCAGGTCTCAAGGAGTGCCCCAAAGGTGAGCTGCACTTCAGTCAAACGTTGGTTTATGCCAGGGTTACATAAACCCTGCATATGCATAAAATGGGCACGCCATGATTGGGTTGCAGTTGGGGCCCCATTAATAAGCTGCACTCTCGCAGGGATTGTGCCGCAGGGCTGCACCCTCAACGTTCTGTTGCAACGGTCGTGCCACGGCGGCTTCAGCGTTGCAAGGATGCATGAAGACATGTCTGCTGGCGGCTGCGGCAGGTTGTGCACGTGATCACTACCGCACATTGTTTCATTTTGGTGTTTGCTGAGACAGCGTACAATTAGCAGGAATTGTGCATGTTGAAGAATACAAGCATGCTGCATGTGGCGTCTGCGTCAATCTAACTGCCATCTATCATCAACAAGTGCCGCCCCTGGCCACACCGCCTTCTCCAGCCTTAACTTACCCAGGAGCTGCAGAGCTGCCTGGGTAGTCCCTCACTCACTCACTCGTCATCAACAAGCCTGAAACGGTGCAACAGCTCGTCGTGCTTTACTGTTGTATGTGTAGTGACATGCTTTGCACCGAGAGGCTGGAACCCAACAGAACACCATGTTGTCAGCATTGACATCACATATGCTTTGCTGCAACACAGAGGGCAAGTACCTTATTTGCTGTAGCCATCATGCAGGCAACTGAGTTCACAAAGTGTTGATGCCACAAACACTGTGCTGCCCATCTGCAGGAAAGTACAGCGAGGGAGGCTCCATCTTTGGCACTGATGCTAATGGCAATCGAGAACCTGGTGGCCTTTGCCAGGATTGCCCGAAAGGAAAGACAACACTGTCTGATGGAGCAACCAAAGATTCCAACTGTGTTGGTGAGAAATGAGCATGTTTCCAGGAACTGAATTTGCCTGTTTAAGATTACAAACAGCGCACCAGCTGCATGGGGTCAAGCATGCACGTGATTGCCATTCACGGAATATCAACTTAATACATCTGCCACGCAATGCATGCTGATGTATGAGCTTCTGAGACCTCGCGTTAATGGCTGCTAACCGTTTGTCCAGTTGTTCTGATGATGACTGATACATGACACCAAACAGATGGCAGCGATTTGGCATCAAGTGCCAACGCAGCAACTGAAAAAATGAGCAAGTTTGCCTTGACATCTGTATTCTGTAACTGCAAGTAGATGATACTCAGCAAAAGTTGCAAGTGGCATTGCCCCGCAACTGACTTTGTGTTATTTCACATAAATCATGCGCAGTGTGCCCGGCTGGAATGGGCTTCCCCACTTCTGCTAGCATCGATGAGTGCAAGACATGCCCGGTTAACACGTTTGGTGATCCTGGCCGCGAGGGTGGCGACTATGCTTGCCAGCAGTGCCCTGCCAATGCTGCAAGCTTCAACTTCTACATCGGAGGCGGTGCCACTGGTGAAAACACAATCACTGTCAGATCCGTGTCAGAGGAAGGGGGCACATCTGCACAGCAGTGCCTGCTGGAGTTTGCTGCCATTGAGACAGGCAACTGGTGAGAGACAACGTTAACAGGGAGTTGCCATGCAGGAATCTACTGTGACGCCTGCAAGAACACCATGATGCATGGCAGAGCAGTTAAAAACACCACAATTGCTGATTAGCCGTCGATGGAGCGGCATACATTGTTAACAGCAGTGTCTGCTAATCATTCTGCGCCATCGATCACTTCATACTGGCTTTGTCAACTGGTTTCGCTTTACAACCATTTGTATCCTACTAATCTCAGTTCACATTCAGTCAACTGTCCTGCAGCAACGAGGTAGAGAGCATTGCAGAGCTGCAATGGGGCTACTTACATCAATCTTGCCTCTCTAGTCAGCTGAAAGAGTTTGCTCCAAAGCGATTTTGAGAGAGAGGATAGTTACATGTGGGTCCGGGCACCATCTTAGATGTATGAACCACAACAGGTTGAACACAAGCTCTGATTTTGGAAGCCTGTTGGCTCGACACCTGCATACACTGGCCATGAACAGCAATGTTAACCTTCGTGTCGAATCACTATGGCCGCCCGCCCTGCTGGCTGCTGCTTTGCGAACAGGTACCTCCCAACTTTTGGAGTAGTGACTTCAGCTTTGACACCAGTTGGAGTCACCACTGCTGACGCATGTAGGGCAGACTGCTCTATAGATGAATTCTGTCAGTTCTTCACGTTCGACTATGGCACTGAGGCGGCTCCTTCGCCAACATGTGTTAAGAGAGTGGCTCCTACGTCAAAAAGATCTGGAAGGTGAGTGCATGTTGCTCTATTTACCATGCATTGGATCGCTGCACGCTGCGAGCCTGAAGCCCGGCTTTTACCTAGGCGTACTGCGCTTCTGCCATGTCATGAACACCCAGTCCTTTGATGCGAACCTGCCACCAGGCGGTCGTATGTGGCCCCAGTACGGTGTTGACAGTGAGATTGCATTTGCGCTGCTGTGACACCTGACCTGCCTGACCTGGTGTTGTCCCTGTTGTTGTGGCAAGCCGTAATTTCACGTCACACCAAGTTGGCATGAATTGCTGAACAGCAAACTCCACTCAACCCAGGAGTTGAAACAACAACGCAGCTGATTGCTGAACATCAGGTCCTTGTATAACAGCTTGTCATTTGCTGTCCATTCCACAAGATATTGATGTGACATTGAACTCTTTCCAAATGCAGTGCATTGCGACACAGCAACCCTGTCTGCTGTATTGCCGATGATATGCTCTACATGCCTGCAGCATAGATTTTTCTGGCAACAAAACTTGTCAAGAAGGCCACTGGCTGCAGCGCAGATATGCTGCTACCGCAGACATAGTAGAACACGCAGGCCAGGCTTGAAACACTCAGGACACTTACTGTTTGCTGCCGTATTCGTGCCTGCCTGTGCAGATTCAGGATTGCGTACAAGGTGCTTGCTGGCACCAACGACGGGGCCAAGAGGCGTTCTCTGTTGGGTGGAGCAGCAACACCCAAGGAGGTTGGCTCAGGCGCTTTTTCTTGGTTTAAAGACGACGATGCAGCGAATATTGGAACAATCATGACAATTGCCGGTTCACCCAGCACCGTCGCCACGTGTCTTGCTGCGTGCAACGACAATTCCGCCTGTGCAGCCGTGGTGTTCACCTTCACCACTACTGCTGCTACCACTGTGTCATCGTGTGTGTTCAAGAGCGGCGCGGTGAACCTGCCGACTTCTGCTGACTACACCAAGCGCACCATGGTGAAGTACACAACCAAGACCGATGCAAAGCCCGCTGCGGCTTAGACGGCTGCCAGGCCTGTGGCAGAACTGCCGCTGCCGCACAGTGCTGCCTGCAGCGTCCGATCGTTCGCATGTTTGCTGCACGTCTTTGCTTCCTGTGGTACACATACACAGGCACCTATGTGATTCCAATGCATACATATCAAGCACCCAGTTTTTAGTAAGCTGCAGCGTTGCAGGTGTGATTTTTGAGACACGCTGCATCCATCTCATGTCTCGAGCGTTAGCGGCATAACTCTATTAAATTCTATGTTCCTGGTTGTCACCTTGTCGTCATTTCAATATGTGTGACGAGAATAATTGAGAGGAAGTTTGAGATTGTTTCAGCAGCGACCTTGTGTACGCCTTGCACGCACAATGCATGATCTGCACACCACGTGTGCTTGGTTTTCTGGCATTACCACACGGCACGGCCATATGTGGCGGTTTGCCCTGCGTGCTGCTACAGGCGCCTCCGACCTGTCAGCCCACACATAGCCAAGCGCTTTCTATTGATAGCCATATACCTAGTCAAGAGCTTCATTTCAAAAGCCCTTGCACATATAGCCAAGCGCTTCCTTGGGGAGCCCCACTGCACTTGTGTGTGCATTCCTCGACGGAGGTGCACAACCTGGCTGGTCTGGCTGGGCTCCATGTTGTCCCAATATAGTTGAAGGCTGCACTCGCCTGCCGCTTCTGATGCTGGTGTACAGGCTGTTGCCAGAGTTTTACTGCCCCTCCCCCACACTTTGCTGTCTTTGATGTGCCACGACAGCGTGGTTGCACAGCGCTATGCTTGCGGCTGTTAGTAGTTTGTTTCGAGCCATGCTGCAGAATAAAATGGCTATAGCAGCTGGTCGGCATGGCCCTGTAACACATTATGTGTCACACTTGGAGCGCCAGGAGCCTTCGGGCAGGGGGGCTTCTGGACCAGCATTGCTTGCAGGTGAAACGGTTGTGCATTTACCATGCCTAAAACTGTCATATTACATTATGTGTCACATATCTGGTCTGCAGTTGTGATCCGTCACAGTACACAAGGCACCTGCAGTGCGTGCTGTGTGCGTATTGTTGCTGGCTCTGCGCATAGGGGACTAATGGCACATACTCCAGAAGGGCCAGGGGCACTAACTTCATCATAAATGGCCAGGCTGGCATTGCTGGGCCTCATTACAAGCATTGTAACCGTGTCCGGCTAGTACCCCTGCCTGGGTCCGTCCAGTTCTCCAAGTCCTGGTCCACTGCAAATGTAAGTTACACATATGGCAGGTTTGGCAGAGCTTTGTAGCGTTGACCACCTCTGCTGCTCCTGGCTGCCTTGACCACCTCAGATTGACTGCCATGCTGCTTTGGACTTTGCAGCTGAACGTTTCAGCCGTTTGCATTGAAAACGGAATGCAGCGGATTGCAGCTGGATGGGTGCAGTGACACCACCGTAGTATGCCACCATCTTACAACTGGTTAGCAAATCACAGGTTGCAGCTCCCACAGCAAACATGTGCGCAGCAACACGCCCGAATGCAGGTATTCAACGTGCAGACAGGGCACCGTGGCAGCTTCCAAAGCGCGCTTTGGCTTTAGCATATCAAACTTCATGACAAAAGGTGTGAGCAGGCTGACACATGCCCTTTCATCCAGCAGTTTGCCGCCAAATCAGCATGGATGCCTTGCATGTGTAGCCTGCCGGCTTGCAAGCACCCGAATAAACTCTCTCTTTGAACGGGCATACCAGCTGCCTGCATCAAAGCACCATTTGCTGTGCATTCCCGTCCAGCCTGCACCATTGCCATAGCAGCCACGTTGCATCAAGAATCGTTGCATACATGCATTGTGGGTGTTTGCTGGTGGGCTCAGGCGCCACTTTAAGCGTTTCAAGTGAAAACCGGGTGAGCAGACTGTCTACGGCCAGAAAGTAAGCGAATGGAACATGGTGCACACCCTACACGCCGGTTCTTTCATGCGTAGATGATAGAAACGTGTGCCTGACTTACTGAACTTGAGGTGAAATGAACGGCATCACATTTCACCTCAAGATATATCTTGGCTCTGCTCATAGGGGACTGATGGCACATCTACCAGAAGGGCCAGGGGCACTAACTCCATCATAAATGGCCAGGCTGGCATTGCTGGGCCTCACTACAAGCATTGTAACCGTGTCCGGCTAGTACCCCTGCCCCAGTCCGACACGGCAAGTCCTGGTCGACTGCAAATGTAAGTTACACACATGGTAGGTTTGGCAACTGCAGCAGTAGTATGTAAAGGAGCCTAGCAGGCCCAGCTCGCCCCACCCCTGCGCATTGAATGCGAAGCATGAAGATGTCAACATTCTGCACCCCAACAGGCTTCAGTGCCTTCTCTGCATATGCAGGCCTGATAGGGAAGCCCTGCGTATCCTCTACTGCCAGGCACCAACAAGACGCAGCACCCGCACCGACCGCCAAAACACCACAGCTGGCTTGCCAGCATCACCCCTCCCTTGCTTGTGGCAGGCCTCGCAGCCTGTGGTCAATTGCTATTCCCTTGATGCTGCGGAATACATATGTCTCTCCCAGCAGCACCAGTGCTGCGTCAGGCACCCCAGAAACAGGCGCTAACAGGGCCTGTCGCCCTTGCTCTTGCAGGTGCTGCAAAACTGCCCACACATCCTGGCTCACCTAAATGCACCCTGCAGGCACAGCTGGCTTAGCTGCCACCTTTGATTGCCCTGCGCACCACCAACTTCATCCGCGAGGCCTTTCATTCCAGCATCCAACGCTCTACAGCGCACACCCCTGCCACAATCGTTTACACAGCACAGACATGGTGCGCCCTGCCCGCCACCACCTGCGCCATCACCTGCGCTTATATATCTTCTGCTGTTGTAATTTGCGGCCCCACTGGCGCAACTGCGTGCATTGCAGGGGCCACACCAAGGAGTCACTACATTGGCTCAGCGGCTCCGTATGAGATGGTGTGTGGTACACATTGTGTTGCTGTTTGTCTGCCTGCTGCATTGTGTGCCTTTCTTCAAACCAGTTTGTCAAGCAGGGTACCGTAGCAATTGCAGGCACCTTGGCCATACATGTGACAGCAGTACGACAGCAAAATTTAGCTTCATGAAGCCCCTGTGAGCAGAATCCTGCGCCTGAGACAGCAGCTGTGTTGTGTTTGTTTTTAGAGCACTGCGATGTGCAACAGTGTGCGGCCAACATGAGCAGAACAATATTGTCTCAGCAAGTAAGGCCTGTCTACTGTGTGCCCCTTTGTTTTACATGATTGTAACGCCAAGCAGTGTTGTAATCAGCGCAGGGTGAGAGCCACTGGCAACATGTCCGGTGGCATCACCCAATCACGTAATCACAGCAGTGACAGACCACGTCTTATTGAGGGGTCAACCGCTGCAATGGCTACTGCCACAGCTGCTGATGCCCTCAATCCTGCCCAGGCATGCCTTAGGCAGTGACAAGCACGGCACCATACGGCAGTACGGTGTGCAATCCAATGGCGTGCAACATCACTGGCATGGCTCTCAGAGAGAGGGAAAGTCCTTGCCACATTTTTGTCACCTTCTGAGCCAGGCAGCAGGCGTTGCAGCACCCATACATGCTGCAGTTGATTGCAATGACAAATCACATGAGCACACAAGTTCAGTGGAGCTTGCCAAAAAGTGTTTAGCTACGTATGAGCTAACAAGCTGCTTGCACCAAGTCCGGCCCTCAGGGCCACGGGCCACACAGCATGACCGTGCCATATTTCAAAACCTGTAAAACACCAAATGCGCTTTGTGTGCACAGCATGCGTATTGCTTGGCTGGAAGGTACTCTGGTACCACCTCAACATGCCTCGTATCTTCATGAAAAGCTCGATCCATGATATTCAAATGCACTTCATAAGCTGGCAGCGCCCAGCCACACACAAAACCTGGCCTCTGTCCTCTTTTGTGCTGACTGTTGACATACAAGAGATGCGGGCATTGCAAAATAGATACAGTCACAGCAACTGGACAGCGTCACAGGCCCTGCATGCGGCATGCCATGGTGCTTGATTCACACGGACACACAATGACAAGACCAAGCCACACACAGCAAAGAGTTCGACCTTCCTTGCCTGTGCTGACCTTCAATAATCCTTATTGGCAGACTTCTACAACAGTGAAGGCTGGTCACATGAACATCCTCACACTCGATCTACGGTGCTTGGAATAAGTGCCCTCAAAGCATGCAGGTCGTCACAGGAGACACCTGCAAAGGGCCACAGCTAGAGGCTTGCAAACATACATACATGTATGTCAGCTGCACACAGAGAAACTCTCTACAGAACAAAGGCTTTGATGGCTGGTACACAAGCCGCAACTGCCATTTTGCTTTGCATGGTGTATGCTACCATACCAGAGCCGCTCAAGCTTGATGAGACACACAGCATGCAATGCCAGCTGCCTCAAAGCTCAACATATCAACACATGCCGCTCAAGATAGACACCAAGATCATTGCAGACGTAGCAATAGCATCTCTTCCTGGCAGAGTTATGCAACATGCAATGCCAGCTGTCTCAGCGCTCAAGGAACTCAACACATAGCGCAGCATACATATCAGACAAATTGCATCAGTGGCAGTAGTATCTTTGCCTGGCAAAGCCATGCAACATGCAACACCAGCTGTCTCAGCGCTCAAAGTACTCAACGCATGTCGCGCAAGATAGGAACCAAACAAAGTGTATCAGTAGCATCTCTTCCTGGCAGAGTTATGCAACATGCAATGCCAGCTGTCTCAGCGCTCAAGGAACTCAACACATGTAGCGCAAGATACATATCAGACAAACTGCATCAGTGGCAGTAGCATCTTTGCCTGGCAAAGCCATGCAACATGCAGCACCAGCTGTCTCAGCGCTCAAAGTACTCAACGTCGCGCAAGATAGGAACCAAACAAAGTGTATCAGTAGCAGTAGTATCTCTTCCTGACAGAGTCATGCAACGTGCATTGCCAGCTTTTTCAGCGCTCAAAGTACTCAACACATGTCGTGCAAGATAAGCACCGAGGATAGTGCATATGTGGCAGTAGTAACTCTGCCTGGCAAACTCATGCAACGTGCACGTGCCAGCTGTCTCAAAGCTCAATATACTCATCACACGGCACGCAAGATATTGATATGTACCAAGCAAGCGCAGCAGTAGCTGTAGCATCGCTCTGTACAGCAGCCTGTAGGCAGCCGGCAGCTGCACAGGAATCCGCCGCGGCTGCACAACCCTCATTTTCACCACCACCATGTATCAGTCACAGCCATGCCGTCCTTCATGCTTGCCTTACTTTGCCTCCGTGCCGCTTTCAAGCAAGCAGTGTGAGGAATCCACCCTTGCTTGCACGCGCAAGCTTTGAGCGCATCAGCGCACAGTGCCAGCCAACACAGCTGCGCTCGCTTCAGCCAAACCGCCCCCATGCAATGCACGAGCTGCGTGCAGTGCGGCACCGCTGCGCCCGTGCTACAGCTGTCAAACCAACACAGCCGCATCTCGCTGCAGCACTGAGCAAGCAGTGCTGTTTGGCATGCCAGAGAGTGCAGGCTTCTTAGAAAGCTGGCTTGACTGCGGTAGTGAATGTCGTCCTGTACTTGACCATGCTGCGCTTGTTTGTCGTGTCAGAGGCTCCTGGGGATGTGGAAGGCATGCTTAACACCCCGCGCTTCAAAGCACAAGATGAGAAAGTGGTGGCTGCATTACTTGTAAAGGTAAGCACAACTGCGGCGCATGTCGGCTCGTCATTGCACGCGGTAAGGCAGTTGACGATTGTGCTGGGGGCGGGGCTGACGGTGAAGGTTTCTCCGATCGCGGCTGCACTGTTGTCATTGAACCAGGAAAACACACCCGAGCCGGCTTCCTTGGGTTTGCCTGCTGCCAGCCGGTTCTCCAAGCCCAGGCCGTTGCCAGCAAGCACTTTGTAAGCAATCTTGACCCTGTAGCAGGCAGCAGTGGCACGGACGTGTCGGTCAGACTCTTGCTGCGCAAAGTGTCTCACCGGATTATCCAGATTCTTGCTGCACATGTCAAAGCGTCAAAGCAGATGGTCACCAACAGTGTCCAAGTTGTGAGCATGCCTGCACTGAAGCACAGGAGAAACCCGTAGACAAGGCCCTGATGAAGGCCTCAAGTACAGAAATGATACCCTTCCTTCCACCATCACTCTGAAGTTGGTTCTGCCATTGGGATGATTGCAGCAAGTACTGCTGTATGAAGCAGCCTCCTCTCCCGTGGCCCCTGCCCCCAAGTATGCATGGACAACAGGCAGCGCATCAAAGCCTCGGTATCTGCACGGTTGAGCCTGCTGCAGGGTGCTCTGCATGTCAGCAATGCAACAACTTCCAGACAGTAGGCATGACTCCAAGTCACGCACAGGAAAAAGGACAAAAACAGGACTGATGGAGCACTCACGAGCCAGTTGCGTCCGCCCCAGAGGCCTTCCTGTGCTGGCAAACATTGGTGCTGTAGTCGTATGTGAAGAACTGGCACAGCTCGTCTGTCTGGCATGCGTCCATGCACTTCTGATCAGTTGGCGGGGCCGCCAGGGCGACTGTTGTCAGCGTCAGGGCGCTCACATTTGGCAAGAACCTGGTCGACACAGCAGCAGCCCACAGGCACGAGAACTTATGAGAGAGGGAAGCCACGTGAGCGTCCTGGCACCATCTTCGATGACGACGTGGAGCTGACTGCATATGCACCATGCATGGCTGAGATTTAGTGCTGCAGGGTCAACATGGTACTTCCGTCAGCGCAGCAGTGGCCTCACTCGCCAGTTGCCAGTCTCAATGGCAGCAAGCTACAACAGGCTGTGCTCAGGCATGATGCTTTGTCTTGCATTCGCCAGCAACAACAGCCCCCGACGCCAGTCGCCAGTCTTGGTTGCAGCAAACAGCGCGGTGCGTGATGCTGTGTCTATTCACCTCCAGCAGCACCGGCCCCCGCTCACCAGTTGCCAGTTTCGATGGCAGCAAACTGCAGCAGGCACTGCTGCGACGAGACAGCCCCAGCCTCGCTCACAACGCCAACATCAAGTGTGTTTGCGCTGCCATTGATGTAGAAGTTGAAGGAGCTAACGAGGTTGCCAGGGCAAGGCTTGCACTCGGTGTCACCACCTTCGCGGCCGATGTCACCGAAGAAACCGGGGTTGCAGTTGTTGCAGTCGCCTACGGTGCCTGCGGCATTGGTGGTTCCCATCCCAGCAGGGCACACTGCACACAACGACAGCGGCAGAGCACACATAATGTATTGAAGCAACAGAGCAAGTGGCATCAGGTGCGCATACACGTACACGCACACATACAGCAGCAGATCTGTGTCTAGACACATGCACGGCTTGGATGTGGCTTGTAAGATGGGAGAGGGCGAGGATCATGGATGGTCATGGAAAAGAATTAGGTGAGGAGGAGACTAGTGCGTCCGGCATGGGAGAAGATAAAAAGCTGAGCCAAGGGACGATGCATACACCGGTACTCCACACAGCTGCGCCCGGAACAAGTCATGAGATACGCAAGCTCTCCCTTCAAACATGGCGGGTTGCAGGTGACGCAGGAGATGTGATATGCACCAGCAAGCATCAGCCATGCATCTGGCCTCACCGTCGCACTCGGTGGTTCCATTTGTTGCTCCTGAGAACCGTGTCGTCCTCTTCTTTGGGCACGGCTGGCAGTTGGCAGTGGTTAACGCCTCACCGCCAATGCTGAACTTGCCTGCAAGGGGAGGAGGGAGGGGGCAGTACACATGTGTAGTGGGGAGGGAGCAGTGGGCATGTGCTGACTGACTGGGCATGTGCGCAGCAGCATCAAATTCCTTTTCAAATATCTTAAATGATGTTGCTGCTGCAGTGGCCTATACTCAGCTCACACACTAGGACAATCTTGCATGCCCAGGCAGGTGCATGATGCTGCTGCACGCACAACACCCTCTGCATCTTGCAAGGGGTTGCATGTGACAGCACCAACAAAATTTGCCGTTTGCACGGTAACTCTGCACCCAAAAAGACGACACAGCCTGCGTTGCAGCTTGCACATGGCGCCTGCACTTGCATGCTGTACGTGCAGCACTGGCATACAACTTTCAACTTTCAACTTTCGCGGGCAGCTGCTGCTCACCAACGTCGCACTCCCTGAGGCCAGCTTGCTTGATGACGCCAGCATTCAGCTCGTTGGCGGCATCCTGCACTCCAAAGCCAGGCAGCGTGAAGCTGCAGTCGTTGATGTTGTCAACGGCGGCCGCAGTCACGTTGCCAGGGGCCGTGGTGGTACCAGGTGGGCACTCCCTGCACTTGTCTGCAGGCTCGGAGTCGGCCGGGTTGTAGGTGCCTGCAGACATCGTCATGGCGTTGGTTAACAATCACGTGTTAGCTTTGCAAGGAGCACAATCATGCTGTGCAACGCGTGTAGCAGTCACTGCGGAGTCGGCCGAGTTGTAGGTGCCTGCACACATCATCAAGACGTTGGACAACAACTGCATGTCAAATTTTGCAGGGAACATCACCATGCAGTGCAAGGCGTGTAACAGTTACTGCAGAGTCGGCCGGGTTGTAGGTGACGCACGCATCAGGTTGGCCAGACACTGCGTGTCAGCCTGCCAAAGTGCACAATCATGTGCCAGTACCAAGGCATGCAGCAGCGCCGGCTTGGATTCGGCCAGGCTGTAGGTGCCTGCACACATCAGCATCTGCACAGAGGCAGGTGCATGCACAGGTGGCATGGCCTCACCTGCAGCGCACATGGTAGCCCTGGTGCCATCATTTCCCCAGCAACATGGCCGCCGTCATCTGGCCCGTGAAACCAGAAGCCTTGAATCTAAGCGGGCCTGAGGCAGCTCAAGCTTCGCTCCCTCTCATAGAAAAGCAACACAAGTAGCCCACCTTGAGCGCACACGGCAGACCTGACGCCGTCATAGCCCCAGCAACACGGCCGCCGTCATCAGGCCCATGAAACCAGGGACGTGTAAAAACAGTGGGTTCAAGGCCCCTCACCTTGAGCGCACACAGCAGCCCTGACGCCGTCAAGCCCCAGCCAGGCCCGGGTGCAGCAGGCCCGGGGGTCAAAGAAGCCGCCACCGCCAGGAGCCCTGTAGGAGTCGCTGTTTCCACACACGCCTAAAACCTAAACCCTAAACCCTAGACCTCTCTCTGTCAAAGTAGCCGCATTTGCCACCTGTAAATGATTGCGGGACTGACTCCACACAGGTCAGTTGCAGCAAGGCCCCTCACCTTGAGCGCACACAGCAGCCCTGACGCCGTCATATCCCCAGCCTGGCCTGGTGCAGCAGGCCCGGGGGTCAAAGAAGCCGCCACCACCAGCAGCCCTGTAAGGGACGCTGTCTCCACACACGCCGCTGCCGGTTGTGAAGGTGTTGGCGGGGCAGTCCTTGCAGGGGTTCAGCCGCAGCTCGTATGTCTTCTCAGCCACGCCGTAGGTGTTGCCGGTGCAGGTCGTTGCCCTGAACTGGGTTGGGTCGGACATGTTTGCGGACATGCCCTGCCCTTGGCTGATATCTGCAAGCGCATGCAAGTACATTTGATGTGGTCAGTGTTGTGCACTGTCACAGCAACAGATGCAGCAAGGGCAGAGTATGCAGGCACCAGCGGATGACCACCAACGGCTGTTTGCAGGGCGCACGGCATGCATGTACTTTGTATGTTGCCCTTGATGGGGCTGGCACACAGCGAGCTGCTGCATATCGTGTTCGCAGGGCCGCAGGTGCGTTGCTGGCGGCTGTTGCGCAGGCGCAGCCACTGGCTTGCTGTGCACCTGGACAAGTGCATGCTGTTGTCAGAGACTGCACTCGTCTGTCGTGCAAGTTGTGGGGCTCTGCATGACCGCATACATTTATGCGCTGGCGGTGCGTGCTGAACTGGCAGCTGCTGCTGCAGCTGTTGCTGCGGTTGCTGCGTGTGCAGGCTGGCTACCACCTAGCGTCAGCACCCGCCAACTCACAGCAGGAGGCAGACGTCTGCGGCGCGTACACAAAGGTAGGTGCGGCCGCGGCAAAGCCAGTGGAGTCCAGTGCAAACTGGTTGATTGGCTCGTTGTCGTCGGACATGATGCCTGAGCCGCATGTCTTACACGTGCCCACATCTGCTTCTGTGGTGCGCCTCCACTCGGGAAAGTACTCCCCTGGGTTGTTCTGACACTTGGTGATGTTTAACCCTGCTGTGGCTGGAAGCATGTACCCTGGCGGCACCACTGTAGGCAGAGGCAAGCAGAAGCAGTGGGCAACAAACGAGTTGGTTGCCAGAACTTCAGCCCGTGGCCAGGTGCAGACGCAGGGCTCGAGGTATTGAGTAACGGGCACAGCTTAGCTTGCATCAGCACCCGTGAGCACCGAAACATACATGTGAGGAGCTGCAACGGATGGGCTGTTGGGTGCATCTGGGAGGAATGCTGCGCTCAGAAGTAGTTGGATAACGCTGGAGTAGCTGTGCACTTACAGCAGTCTGCAGAAGAGGTCGACCTGACGTTCTTGGTCCACAGGCCTCTGGGGCAATCGGTTCTCCCGTCTGGGTCGGAAGGATAGTTTCCTGGGCTGTTTGCAGCAAGCAGCGGCAGCAAGCGGCAGCACTGCTCGTCAGTAAATGGACGACTATGATAACTGCAGTCAGAGCTTCATATGATGCCCACCGTGAATGGTTACCGCTGACAGCTGACTGACAGTTGAGGTGTGTACGAAGCATGGTTGTAGCCGCGGCGCAGATACCTCCTGCCACACTGACTAACGTCTACAGAGCACCTCTGGAAAAAACGCCTGCAGGCCTGCACAGATTACGTCTCGTCATGCATAGCACATCCTGTGTAGATATGGCCATGTACAGTCAACAGCTCCTGCCTGTGCAGTGCTAGGCTGGTCCACCGAGTGCAGCTTTGGGTGTCAGACCCACGCACATTAAGAGCAACTTGCAAACCCTGCAACAAGTGGGTTTGGTGCAAATGGCTGCATATGGTTTTCGTCCGTGGAGGCAGTGACACACAGCAGAAGGAGCTTAGTTCAGCAATAAAATATGCACAAACACCAGCAAAATGTTTCAGCACATAACTTGAATAGAACCTTTCGCATTCCTCAATGACACTCACCAGTAAAAGTTCTGCTCGCATATCTTGGTGTACTGGGGAGGATTTCCATTGGGTGTGGTTCCAAAGCCTGGCCTCTTGGTGTTGTCAATCCAGTAGAAACCAGGCACCAGGACTGCACAATGCACGCAAAGCGCATAATCAATCGGACCCTACTCTGCATGGCCAGCAAGAGAGGTGCTCGAGCGCACCGCAACTGCCAGATGCACATGCAAGAGCATGCACTTCACCTCGAGCAGTGTGAAGGGCACTATCCGCACCGCTGCAAGGCCTGCACTGCTGGCAGTACAGTCCTGGTGCTTGAGGCTGCAGCTGGTTTGAATGTATCATATTGTTGTAACACAGTAGCTGGCTCCACATATGACAGGTTGTGAAGAGCAGCCATGTTGCACTCACCATCACAGTACTTGAAATCTGGGCTCGCAGAAGCAAAGGTGGTGGTGCCCCTGGGGCAGCGCACACACTGGTTGGCCCCTGTGGCGTTTGCAGCAACATAGCCTGCCCTGTACTCTCCTTCGGGGCAGCGCACCACCTTGTTGCTGCTGGTGTAGTACCAGCCAGGCGGCACCACTGCAGGGACAGCGGTGTGGCACACGCCAGGCATGTGAGCGTCATGTGTGCAGTGTTCTACAGACACTGAGCATCTCTGCGACATGCTGGGCATGCTTTGTGGCATTGCCATGCCCTGGCGGATTTGACTGGGCAAATGCACTCAAAAGCAGCGCTATTTATATCGATCTACCTCAAGTTTGCTGCTGTGCCCTATCTCACCACAACACACTGTGCATGGCACGAGACTTCTTGCCTGACCTGCTGGTGCATGCTGCTCCAGCATATACAAGGCGGTAGGTGCTGCCACAGATGTTGTAGGGGCTGCTACAGACGTGGCATGCAGACTGACATGCTGATCTACTGTGACGTGTCATAGTTCCGCCTATTCATGAGTTGATGTAGTCCTTAGCAACCGTGCTTACTTCTTCTGGGCAGGGACATCGAAAGTGACATGATGTTCAAGCAATCATCTGGTGAGCAGTGCACTCACGGCAAGCATTTGCAGATACACGCGTAGTAGTGCCTGCGCTGTCGTTGTAAGTATTGGCATAGCCATTAGGAGCATTGGGGCTGAAGTTGATGACTGGCAAGCCATTGTTGGTCTTCATACCGCCTGCACAGTGCAGCAGCAACGAATGGCGGTGTTCAGCACAGCTTGGTCAATAAAGGACTCTGGTGCCAGCAGCTCACCAGCAACAAACAGAGAGATCAGCAAAAGTATATACAGAACTTCACGAGTCGCCCAAGATGACAGTTGCCAAAGGCAGCGGTGTAAATGATGCAGCATAGCGTCAATCAGCGCTGAGGGTTGCACAGCCGTGTGCCAAAACAATACTTGCCAACATGCCAGGGAAGTGCTTTGCTGATGTCAACCTGGTTGCATGGTTTGCAGAGCGGAAGGCTGCCCCCCGGCAGGCGCTGTGCCTGCTACAGCTCCAATGCAGCTACTGTGCCTGCTACAGCTTCAATGCAGCTACCGTGCCCGCTACAGCTGCAATGCAGCTACTGTGCCTGCTACAGCTCGAATGCAGCTACTGTGCCTGCTACAGCTTGAATGCAGCTACTGTGCCTGCTGCAGCTAGTGTGCTTGCTACAGCTCGAATGCAGCTACTGTGCCTGCTGCGGCTAGTGTGTTTGCTGCAGCTCGAACGCAGCTATTGTGCCTGCTGCAGCACTCATGAGGCCAGAACAACAAGGCATGGCTCAACAACCCAGGGCTAACCATGCCACCTTGGTGCTGGCGCGGGCCCTTTGCAGCTACTCACTGGGGCAAGCTGTGCAGTTTGGCTGCTTCCTCAGGCCGGTGCTGAATGTGTTCTCAGGGCACACAGCCACGGAAGGATCTGCTTGGCCAACTGGCTTGATCCATGAATAGCCAGGCTGGTTCACTACAGAGCAGCACAGGGAGGGCAGCAGTTGAGGTGTGATCACAGGTTCACTACAGAGCAGCACAGGGAGGGCAGCAGTTGAAGTTTGATTACAGGTTCACTGCAGAGCAGCACAGGGAGGGCAGCGGTTTGGGTCTAGTTAGCGGTTTAGCGTCGGTACTGACACAGCTGCAAAGGCCGATGGCGTGAGTTGTCGTGGCAACATGCGTTACACCGACACGTGCCTGCAGGCTGTGATTACCGCATAGGTTGCTGCGCCGGACAGCCTCAAATGCGTTGTTGGTGCACTGAATGCAACCAGCAAAGGCCTGCATGTTTTAAAATGTGTGCACAATGCAGGTACATACGCAGCCAGCCCTACGCATGGCACTCACCGCACATCAGCCTGTTGTTAGCACCGGGGTTGATGGTCACCATAAGGTTGGGGCAGGCAACAAGGCCAGGGTCCCCTGACGTCACCCACTTGGAGGCAGACTCTGTGCCTCCGGGGCACCAGGAGTCCTTCGGGCAGATGACACACCTCCTGGGGTTGGCATTGGTGTTTAGGTACCAGCCAGGAGCACAGCCTGAGGTGGATGGGGGGGAGTGAGGTAGGGGGAGGCAGGGGCAGTGCAAGCAGTGAAGATTGAGCAGCTGTGAGAAGAAAAGCGGTACAAGCATCACAGGAACATTGCTGCAGGTGTGCAGGATCTTGATCCGTGTTGATGCAGCAGTGCTGCAGCAACCTTTGATGATGATATGTTTGATGGGACACACGCGGCGTTGCTGCAGCTGCTTAGTTGTCACATGCTGGAAATGTGATGTGGCATGGTTCAACCATCACAACACGGCTGGATGCTTTTGTTCTGGCCTGTGTGTAGTTCCAATTCATGAGTGCTGCAGCGTCTGTCACAGACATGCAAATCATGTGACAGTTTGGCACGTACCGCAGGACCCGTCAGCTGCGGGCCTCAGGTTTTGCTTCGTGTTGTTTGCGTTGGGTAGCAGCTGGCACCTCATGCACCTGAAGCGGCCAGCTGTGTCACCCGCAATGCAACTGCCCACGGCGGTAGCATTGCATCCAACAGGACAGCTAGTGCATCCCAACTCCAGAGTGCAGTTGTAGGTGACCTGCTGGAGGTTGCGGCCTGCGGGCAGTATAAGTCAGTTCATAAGGTGGTAAGTAATTCAATTCGCTGTAAGTTCTCGTCTAAAGCCTGCTTTTCGGCCACACACGCAGCCTCGAGCAGTACCCCGGCCGGTTCACGCGACAGCTGCGAATCAGGCAGCACAGCCTGCAGCTGCTACTCACTGAAGGACGTTGTTCGGCCTGCGAACACTCCTAGAGCCCCGGCGAAGAGTAGGAAGGCAACTAGCGTCCTCATGGTTGATAGTTGCCGCGTGTTTGCTGAAGTGGCCACTTAGGGCTCTACTGCAGCTGTTAGATGGGGGCCGTGAAGCTCGACGAAGGAAATTACCCGAGTCGATCGCTATTACTAGTAAGCTGGGTACAACTTGTCCCTGTGCTTCCAGAGCCCGGCGCCAGCGCCACAGGACAATTGTCCTGAGCGGAAGGACGAACCCTCTAGATCAACAGTCCAGCGCCATGCACGTCACACGCAGATTAATCAAGAACTTTGTTCTAAGGTATTTGTGTAGAATTCACCTACATCATCGTGCGACACTCGGAAACCACCCCTGGTTACACTTCATGTAGGTTCTTCTGTAACCTGCTAATAGTTAACTATCCTGATAAGTCGACCAAAAAAACCATTATGGCAGCAGACGGCCAGAGGATGCATAGTAGTTTGTTTTCCCGATTGTCCCCAGTCAGGCCCTGACCAAGCGCTGACTCACCCTCAGCGAAAGAAGGTTGAAAGGTGAAAGTGTCTACGCTCCCATTGAAGCGAGCGGAATTAAGCGTGAGGGCAAAGGACAGGGTCCCTCGACGAGGGTAAAGAGCCCCGGGATCATCCCTGCAGGGACCAGCTGGTCATGATGACACGTCCGATTGGAAATCAGACAAAGACACGCATGAAGGCAACCAATACCAACACGCGTTTTTGCGTGTTATCCTGTTTTAGTATGCGGCAGCTGGATGCAAAGCAGACCTAGTGCAAGCAACAGCCTGAATTGTTCAGGGATCATGCCGCATCGGCCCGGCCGTGGCACTGGCCAGTGCATGGCATGCCATCAGGCGGCCTGATGCAAGTCAACGGAACACACAGCATCATGAGGCTGCT
>RWJK01000576.1:0-14847 GCA_004335835.1 Scenedesmus sp. ARA3
GGTCCTGAATGCTGTCTTGTGCCTATCCTCCTCTTTGATGGGGATTTGCCAATAACCTGCTGCTAGGTCAAGGCCTGAAAAGACACAAGCTCCATTAAGGGAGTCTAGCAAATCGTCTATCCTTGGCAAGGGATAGCGATTCTTGATGGAGATGGTATTGAGGGCTCTGTAATCGATGCACCATCGCAAACCACCGCCTTTCTTCCTTGCAAACAAAACAGGTGCTCCAAAAGGAGAGGAAGAGGGTACTACCCATCCTTTCTCCAGAGCAAGGGTCAACTGCTTAACCAGCTCTTCCTTTTCAGGCTGTGACAGCCTGTACTGGAAACCAACTGGTGGCTGTTTACCTTGTTCAAACTCTATGGTCATGACAGGCAAACCTGGGCGATTAATTACACCATCAGGCAGCTCATCAAACACCCGTTTGTATTTGAAGAGGATCTGTTTGGTGGTCGTGGCCCGCCTACTCAGAGGTCATTTCCGCTGCACTCTGGTTAAAGCATGTTGCTCGCTCGCCGGAGTGCATGCTCAGCATATTCGTTCAACCGAATGCACCGCAGCGTAGCTTGCCGGGCGGGTAGCACCGGGAGAACGAGGCTAGCTGTAGTTGGGGATGTTCATGACCAATGGAGTGCCAAGGATGCTGCTGCTCTCAAGGCTCTAGATGTCGTAAGTATTGAAGTGCTGACGATATGTCTTTGATGACCAGAGCATTCACCGTTCAGTTGAACTGCTTCATGTATAGCGCATCACATGCTGCTGCTGCTGCTGCTGCTGCTGCTGCTGCTGCTGCTGATGATGATGCTTCCTCTGCAGGACTTCACGCTGTTTGTTGGGGATTTTGGCAACGAAAAGGTGTCAGTAGTCAAAGAGATAGCAAGCATAGGAGAACCCAAGGCAGTCATCCTGGTGAGAAAAGCCCTGGAATCAAGGCTAGCCTGGTCGGCTACAGTGGACAACTTCATGATGCACTGGTGTTACAGCTGCATGCGCAGATGCACTGGCCTTTGAACAGCCGACTGCCGTACCTGGCACTGCCAACTTATGCAAGCACCTGACAATGATGCGATGCGAGTTTCTGTTCCTTGCATCTGCTCAGCAAAGTTCTTCTGTTGTCTATGCGCTTGCAGGGAAACCATGATGCATGTGAGTGTCGAGTCAGCAGTTGCTGATAGGTGCAGCAGCTGCAGCAGCAGCAATGTACAGCAATTGCGGCCGCCTCAAGCTACACAAAACATCTTCAGCAGCACAGTTGCGGCAGTGGCATGACATTCTGAACACACCAAGGATGGCTGCAGCAGGCATAAATATAGTGGCAGGCAGTGGAAGAGTGTGATTGTTGCACCTTTTCCTCTAAATGTTCATGCTGTGTACTGCAGGGTACACCATGACAGCCAGGCCCAGGAGCAGATCACCCTCGCCACCCACTGCAACAGCAGCAGCAGCAGCAGCAGCAGCAGCAGCAGAGGGCACACCGCAGCCACCGCCTGACCGCGTGCAGCACCAGCTGGATGCACTGGGCGACTGCCACATCGGCTACAGCCACATGCAGCTGCCCAACAGCAGCATCAGCTTAGTGGGTGCACGGCCTTTTTCCAAGGTGAAATTTTCATTGCTAAGTTATGCTAACTAGCTACGATAGCTGAGACAACCTGCTGCAGCAGGTTGTCATGTATTGCCATGTGCTGCCTGGTTGCATAGTCTGCAGCTGCACTCCAAGAGGCACCCATGACAGTCACCACCTGTGCCAAGCAAGCAGCTGTGTATGCTTCACCTGACATCGGCTGCACATCCGTGTGCATACCGTCACCCCCTCTCCCCCCAGGGCGGCAAGTCCATGCGCACCATCAAGGACTTCATGGCGCGGTTGTACAACATCCATGACATGGGCGAGTCCGCGCAGCGCATACTGCAGATCATCCACAACAGCGTGCCGCATTGTAAACCGCTCATCATAATGGGCCACAACGGGCCAGCAGGCTTGGGAGGGGAGCGGCACAACATTTGTGGTGTTGACTGGGTCAAGGAGGCAGGGGACCACGGGGACCCTGACCTGGCGGCTGTGCTGCAGCAGCTGCGGGAGGCGGGCAGGCAGGTGGCGCTGGTGGTGTTTGGGCACATGCACCACAAGCTGCGAGGTGGGTGGTGTGTGCATTGGTTGGTCGAGGGTGTGGCTTTTTTACGCATGCTGCGCTGTGTGCTACAAGCTGTCAGTTGAGCTGAGATGAGGTTGCTGGGATTGGACGCTCGCGCTGCTGCATAGTACGGTGATGGCAGTGATTGCCAGTTGGACACTGTGATTAGGTCTGAGTTTGTGCTTAGAAGCTGCGTGCTGTGCGTGACTGTCAGCAGGAGCTGCACAAACAGCATGAGGTGCATTGTCCACGTCATGCAGCTGCAGTAAACAACTGTCTGACTGTTGAAAAGCAGTGGTGGCGAAGGTGCTGAAGCCCAGCTTTGGCAACTGTTCCCGCGGCTCTGCTGCTGGGTTGCAGGCAACGGCAACCGCCAGATGGTGCACGTGGATGACAGCGGCTGCGTGTACCTCAATGCAGCAACGGTACCTAGGGTAGTGCCGGCGCCTTGCAGAGGTGGGCAGACAGTTTGTTGCTGCTGTCCAGGGCGATGAGCATGCTGGCATGTCTGGTGGCGTCAGGTTAGCTGTAGCCTGCAATACCACTACCAAGCAAATTGTGTGCAGTTTGCGGTTAGTACATGTACGGCATTGTTACTGCGTCTTGAGCTGTGCTGCCTGTGCTGTGCTGCAGGGCCCGACACACCGCCGGCCACCAGGCACCATTTCTTGGTGATTGAGCTGCAGAATGGCGCAGTGCAATGCGCAGCTGACACCTGGGTGCAAGTCACAGAGGCCGATGCTGCAGACAGCAGCACAAGCAGTAGCAGCCAGCCGGACGCTGCTCAGCAGCAGGCAGCAGCGGCAGACCACAGCAGCAGCAGCAGCAGCAGCAGCGGTGCTGGCCAAGGGCTGCTGGTAGCGGCGCAGCAGGCCAGTAGCAGTGATCTGCAGCTGCAGTTAGACTGGCGGCCCTGGGCTGTGCAGGGTTTCACAGTGCAGGTAGCTGAAGTGTCAGAGGTGTTTAGGACCCTGGGAGAGCAGAGCAGCAGCAGCAGCAGCAGGCACATACAGTACTGGGACGCTTTCAACGCGGCATGGAAAGAGGCACACGTTCCTAGTAAAGCTCTCCCTGCTGAAGCTGTGGCAGTTGCTGCAAGCTAGCAGCTGGTGCAGTGGCATGCATGTGCAGCTGCATACACAGGTTGGTGCTTGGCAACAGCACTGCCCGGGCGGCGTGTTGAGCTCTCAGACAAGCGCGTGACGCGAGGTCGTACACGTGCAGTACTGTCTAGCTGCATTGATGGTGCGCATGCGCTTGCATTGTTGCTCATGTTGCGGCGGGGGTCCTGTTGACAGCATGAGGCGCTACTCCAGCCATCTCATCAATCCATATCCTCGTGGCAGAACTTCTGCTTTGTCCCTTCTGCTACCTGAGACCCCATGGTGCATACATCCGTAACGCTTCCCTCAGGCTGATGAAGGTGGTTACACAGTTGTACCGCAGCTTCTAATTGTAGTGCCTGCACTGACAAGGACTGCGGCTCTGCTCATTCCCATTTGTGGTCCACCCAACATGGAATGGCGTCAACACAAACGCCGACACAAACAGCACTAGCACTCAGTTGCCCCGGCCAACGTTGGGCCAACCAACACGGCCGCCATGGTGTATAACTTACAGCAGCCAGGATCACGCTTGCAACGATGACTGCGAAAACTTGCATGCCAGTCAAAATCATAAGTCAAGCTGGTGCTGTGAGCCTGACAGGCCACTGTGATCGTAAACGGCCTCACACACCACACTGCAGCAGCGGCTGCTAATGAAGTGGCACACTATGAACCCCGCATAACCTGACGTACTGCCAACCTACCAAATAAAGCAGCAGCTTTTGCTCCCACGTGTAACAAAAACACTGTACCAACCTTGTACCAACATACAATAAATGCTTCGTCTCGTCTCAAAACGCCTGTCACATGCTGACGCGACACATGGCTAGCTGCTTGCAGTACGGTGCAGTACCTGAGAGTTGAAAATGCCGTGAACCTTGTCTGAGCTGCTGAATGACTGCTCTGCTGGCAGCTCCTGCTGTTTGCTTCCCCAGCCTAACGACATTGCGCCGCCTTGCCCACATCACGCAGCACGCTCCCATGTGAAAGACAATTTTGAAGACTCCACAGCTTACGCGCTGCACAGCATGCGCTGCTGCCCTCACACATCCACCTCGATGCCCTTGTCTGCTGTCTCCTTCATCACCACTAAGCTCTCCTGCTGGTTCTCGCTCAAGCTCACACCGCCAAACAGCATCTCATTCGTGGGCTGGCCCTTCCTGCAGGGGCAAAGAGCAGCGCAGCCGGCCAGCGGGCGCCTTATCAGCCAGGGAGCATATAGGGTGGCGGTGCAAGTCGATGAACCAGCACCGGACAGCCAGCCTGCTTGTCATGAACACAGTCATCTGCCACTGGCAGCTGCTCCTGCAGCGTTGCTAGGTATGTTCCGCCAGCAGCAAGCCCGCAGCAAGCTATGCACCCAGGGAACACAGCACTGCTGACATGTGTGATGTAAGCTCTCTGTCAACAGCAGTAGCTACAGCTGCTGAGCACTAGAAGAAGTCACTCCAAACCTGCACACCCCGTACCTGACGTACTCCATGCCAGCAGAGCTAAGGCCGGGGCAGGGCCTGTAGGCCTTGATGGGCCACCAGCCAAAGCCTGGCACTGCACCCAGCCCGCCAACGATGCGGCCCTCACCATCGCACCTGCACGTGCGAGCAGCAGCATGCACCACGACAAGTGATTGACGAAGCAGCTTGTGACGTGCCTTGCTTGCTGCGGCTGCGGCAGTTATGGCGGCAACCAGTGCAGCTGCTGCACTGTACGTGGTTGCGCTGCTCAAGATGCCCCTGCTTCTGCAACAGCTCATTCATATCACTTTTTGTCTGGGTGTGCCTCCCATAGCGCAGCTGACGCATGAATCTCACGCCCCCTCCTGATGCAACTGGTGCCACCCCCTCACCCGCCAGGTGCCTTCCCGAGATCCACACCACAGGTTCTGCAGACGTTCGAAGATGTTGCCTGCAAGCAAAGCAACGTATACATGGCTGAGCAACCCGCTGTCTGCTGCTGCATGGCCCATGTGGTGATGCTGTGGTGCCTGCTTCCCCACCTGCCCTGTACTGTCATTGGCAGCACGCACAGTTACCCGTCTGCCTACTTGTCCGAGTAGCATAGATTGTCTGCATGAGACTTTCGCGCTCGAGCGAGCTTGCAATTGCTGGCTAGCGAGGGTCTGCATGGTGTCTGGATGTGGTGGGCCTGAGTGTTACCAGCAATTCAGACAGCAAAAGCTATTACTTCGAAGATCTTCAGCAGGAACAAACCGAGGACCTCCTGCTTAGGTCTGCTATCGAATGGAGGGAACAGTAGCCTTGTCATCTGACAATGTCAAGCCCGGGACTTACCTCAGCCACGTTCGTGGGCAGGTTTGCAACAATGACTTTATCTTTGTGTTAGAGCGGCGCAATGGTATTAGCTGGACCGCCTGGTTTGGGAAGTTGTCCACATCATCAGATGGAGCCCGAACACAATGTCCCTCGTTGACTTTACACAGAACTGTGCTTCAACAAAAGCACAATATGTGCGACAGACAGCATCTGCTCCTGGCGTTGCTGCTCGCCGTGGCAGCAGCAGCAGCAACTCAACAGGAAGGCACATTGTTCCCCCCTGTCAGCTGGCCACAAATCTCTGTGTGCATCTGGCTAGCTTACGTTGTGCTTCGTCAGGGTGACCATGACCGGAGAGGCGTGCTCTGGGGCTGGCTGTCTGCTTGTGCCATGCTCTGCTTTGTGGCGTTCGACAGCAGCTTCCGCAGCTGGGGTGAGTGGAGCACAGAGTGGCAAGTGCAGGTTGTATCCTGATTAGATTCTCAGATCACGATGCTATGCATGTGGGCTGTGCATGCTGCTCTCCATGCAAGCTGCGGTGAGGATCCTCTGTGTGACCAGCTGCAGGTTGTTCATTCTGTCACCGCCACCAACATAGGTAAGCGCTTGCAACTCACTTGCTCCTGCAACCTGCTTGTCCTTGCAGGAGACGTGTACTTCTTCTGCGGGCCGCAGATGCAGTACTGCACGTGTGGCTTCCGCTGGAACCTTGCTGGCTGGTCAAAGGCCTTCATCCTGTGGAACTTTGTGCTGTCAGCAGCGCTGGGTGTGCAGCGGCTCATCATACAGCTGGGGCTCTGCGGCTTGCTGCCTGGTGGGTTAGCTGCTGCTGCTGCTGCTGCTGCCACCAGATAGCACAGCATCAGCACAAGCAGGTCCAGCAGCGCATGCAGAGAGTTGCAGAAAAGGCAACATTCAGGACCTGATAGGGGGCCGCATGCTGGGCCGCTTGCAGGGCTGCATCAGCTCAACACCTGGCATCCGGCTTGCATAGCAGCAGCTGCAGATGCTTGCTGCTGTGCGTGCGCATCCCTGGCCTCGCCTGCCAACAGCTTTTTCTGAATGTCAGCCCCGCAGTTGTGTTTATGCATGAAAAGCGTATGTCTCCATGACAAGCACCACTGTGCTGCTGCGCAGGCGAGGAGGTGGTCACGCGTGAGAGCTTCATCAGCATCTGCTGGCGACTCATCCCCTACTGGCTCAACAACTGGGAGCAGCAGTGGGGCGCAGAGTGCAGCAGCATGATGGTGAGCAGCGCAGCGAGCCAGCAGAACCATTGCAGCTGGGTGCCACCCCCAACCCCTGTGCCTTCTGTATATTCAGCAGGCAACAGCCTTGCTGCATGGCTGCCGCAACCGGCTTGCGCTGTACACTAGCAAGCTGTGTTTGTACATGCTGGCAGCATTGCAGCCATGCTGCCCTCGTACCCAGCCTCATCGCTTCACTTCCTCCCGCTCTGCCCTACCCGCGCCGCCCCTGCCTGTGTGCTGTGCTGCAGTTTGAGCTGCCTCATTTTGCGGTGGAGCTGGTCATTATCCTGCCCTGCGTGCAGATCCTGTGCAGCCGCATGAAGGTGCTGGCCATGCCTTCCGTCAACGCTGCGCTGCCGCCGCGCAGGGATGGGCGGCCGCAGCTGGTGCGCGAGGAGTACGTGCCCAATGTGCTGCGCGGCTGCTGGGAGCGGCAGCCGGCGCAGCGCCACATCTGGCAGCGCATCAGGTGCGCGGGGAAAGGGGCAGGCGGCAGGCTGGGCAGGGATGGTGATGGTGGTGGTGCGAGCTATGCAGGATGGCTGAACGTAGCAACTGTGCAGGGTGTATGACTTCAGGGAGATGATCTCACTGTGGCAATGCCTAATGCTCTGGGCCACGGCCGTGTCCTGCAAGCCATGCCTTGTCCCTGCTTGTCCTGCAGCCAGTGACCCTCAGCATACGCTGTTTCCCTGCTGCGCCTCGCGCGCTGCAGGGCCAACCGGCGCATCATCGCCTTCTCCTGCCTGCTGTGCGGCATGGCGCTGGCCAACGCGCTGCTCATCCCGCTGCACCTGGAGGCCCGCATCCTGCAGCACCCCGACACAGCACTCATGGCTGCAGCGGGCCGCGTGCCAGCAGACTGGCGGGACGCCGGCAGCCTGCGGGAGCTGCAGCAGGGCCTGCGCAACGGCTCGGTGACGCTGGGCGAGGAGCTTGAAGTTCAGCAGACCGCAGCAGGATTGGCTGGCAGTGGCGGGAGCAACAGCACTGCCAGCAAACATGTTGCAGCAGCAGCAGCAGAGCTGGGCTCCTGGGGGACAGACAAGGTGTGGGCAGCTGATGCAGTGGGTAGGCTGGTTGAGCGAGTCGCGCTGTACCAGGGCGAGGCGCGCGGCTGCCCCGATGTCGAGCGGCTGCGGCGCAACCTGCTGAAGCACCACGGAGAGATTGCGCGGATGCAGGTGCGCAGATAGGCTGGCGCTGGGGAGCAGCCGGGGCACACTTGCAGCAGCAGCAACGGGTATCTCATCAATCGTGGGTGTGTTGCAGACACAGCAGCAGCCAGTTGGCATCAGCTCCCATGGCATCCGGCTCGCCATGTCTTGCTGCACACACAAGCAGCTTGCCCCTGTCCTAGCGTGGGTGTCTGCTCATGCACGTGGGTTTCACGGCAGCCTGATATATGCAAACCTCTGCTGAACACTGCCGATCTCGTGCACATCCTCCTTTCGCCATTGCTGCTGCTGCTGCTGCTGCCTGCAGGAGCCGCAGCACCGCGCCACCATCCCGCTGGTGGAGATGGCGCTGGCGCTGATGCGCCTCAGCACGGAGAAGTTCTTCGTGCTGCTGTCGCTGTACGTGGCCTTCCTGCTCTTCCGCGTGCCGCCGCGCGCGGCAGCGGCGCTGGTGGCGCTCAATGCGCGCGCCAGCAGCGCCTTTGCGCGGCTGATCCTGTACAGCTTCCCTGCGGTGTGCTGGGTGTACGGGGCGGGCTTCACCTTCAGCACCTTTGTGTCAGGTGAGCGGGGTGGTTGTTTGTTGCAGAGCAAGGGTGCTGCCGGTGCAGCGCATGGGGTGGCCGCCGCTGGTGCAGTGAGGATGAGTGTGCTTGGTGGGAGATGGTGCCTGCATCGCTTGCTCGTAGCAGCTGTCTCTGCTTGCAGGCAGGGCAAGGAAAGTGCAAGGCAGCAGCGAGCTATGCAGACGCGTATCGTCGTACAGCTTGCGTGCGTGTGGCACAGCGCCTTCTTGTCAGTCTGAGGGAGGGTGCACAGCAAGGTGTGCACATATCCCACCCTTGATGGATGTGGTGAGAGGAGTTTGTGTGGTTGCTTGCCGCCTGCCGCCTGCGCTGCCATGTTTGTTGCTGCTGCTCCCCCGTGCTGTGCAGTGGTGTTCTGGGGCGGCCCCATCATGCAGGCCTACGACCTGCTGCGCACATCAGTGCGCAGCGTGTCCATCAAGGCGCTGCGCCCCGCGACAGCAGCAGAGATCGAGCGCATGCACGGCGACTGTGCCATCTGCTGGTGCGAGATGACAGTGGCACCAAGCAGGGGTGGCGCTGCCGGCAGCAGCAGCAGCAGCAGCAGTGGAAGCAGTGCCGCAGCAAGCACTGCAGCAGGCGCAGCTGCCTTGGGAAACCTGAGTGCATCTGCTGCAGCAGGACAAGATGCAGCAGCAGGTGCAGCTGTTGCTGCAGAGGACCTGGCGGACACTTACCCAGCTGCAGTGCCAGGGCAGGATGCAGAGCAGCAGCATGCAGCTGACATGGCTAGGGCAGGCTCTGCTGGTGTTGAGCAGCTGCAGGCGGGTAGCGCTGCTGCGCTGCTTGGCTACACGCTGCCGTGCAGCCATGCATACCACCAGCAGTGCCTCAACCAGGTGAGGCGCTGTTCCCCAAAAGTCTAGCTGGCAGTGTTGCGTCACATCAGCGTGGAGCAGCTGCTATGCGGGCCTGCATTACCAGCGCTTCTTCAGATGTACAGTGATGCATGGTTGCTGGTTTTCTGCAGAGGCTTCGGCAGCTGCGAGGCATGCTTGAGCTGCTGCTGTTGGACGCTGCGGCTATGTGCCAAATGCTTAGCAGGTCATGCATTTCATTCTGTTGAGCCGCATGCTGCAGCTGCACTCAGTTGCCACAACTCAAAAGTGCCCGTGCCTGCATCTTGTTGTGCCTGCAGTGGCTGCAGCAGTGCCACAGCTCGGGCGCCACTGCCAGCTGTCCCATGTGCCAGACCCCACTGCAGCTCAGCGTGCAGTGGAACCTGCTGCCATGGCGCTGGCGGCGCCAGCCTGCCCTGGCAGCACCTGGCGGCGCTGCTGCTGCTGGCCTGGGCGCTGCGCTGGGTGCAGCAGCAGCTGCCGGGGCCGGCGGCGTGGCTGCTGGTGATGCCGCCAACAACTACCTGCTGCTGCACCAGCCGCGGCTGGCGCTGCTGCTGGCTGACATGCCGCAGATCCTGGCGCCGGAGGCGGTGCAGATCCTGGCTGAGGTGCAGGTGAGGGGGTGGCGTTGAGCATGCGTGCTGCAGGCAGCAACACATCAGGAGTGACAGGGGTGCTCAGACCTCATTAAGGGCAACGGGTGTTGCTTGTGATATACTGTCCTCTCTGCAGTGCACAGGCAGGGGCGTCACGCGTGTTATTCTGTGCAATTTAGCTCTCTCTGTGAGGCTCGGTCTCTCGAGTATGGCAAGTTTATGTTTCACCTTGGCCATGCGGTGGTCAGTGGCTTACTAGCCTTTGTTGCTGCTTGGTGCTTGCCGCAGGACCTGCGCCAGCAGCGGCAGCAGCTGGTTGGCGTGCTGCAGCTGCGGCAGCAGCAGCTGCAGGAGCTGGCTGGCCAGCAGCAGCGCATAGAGCTGGAGCTGGAGCAGCAGCGGCGGCAGCTGCTGCAGGAGCTGCAGCTGCTGCGGCGTGCTAGAGACAGGCAGCGGCAGATGCGGCGGCTGCTTGAGCAGCAACAGCAGCAGCAGCAGCAGACGACCCAGCACATCAGACAGACAGTAGCAGGTAGCAGCAGCAGCGATCAGGCAGGGCATGCAGCAGCAGCAGATGTACCAGTAGATCCCCATGCGGGAGCCGCAGCTGCACAGGCTGCTGGCGGAGATGCAGCAGAGTGGGAGCAGCAGCAGGATGCAGCAGATTGGGATGCAGGCGAGGGCATGAACCTTGAGCGCTTTAGGCAGCTGGAGTCGATGCTTGACGCATTCATCAGTGAACAGATGCAGGCTGCTGGTAGAGCAGCAGCAGCAGCAGCAGCAGCGGCCAGTAGGCATGAAGCAGCTAGTCCTAGGAGGGTCAGCAAGTGGGGTTTGAGGGCGCACAAGCGGCAGCGGCAGCTAGAGGGAGCAGCAGAGCACCAGCAGCGGCAGGAGCCAGCAACATTGTCAGCAGCAGGGACGTCAGCGGCAGCAGCAGCAGCAGGTATAGCGGCAGCAGGGCTGCAGCCACATGTCATGGCAGCAGAGGAGCCGCAGCAGCAGGGCATCGACGCGTACCCTGGAGAGCAGTTGATCCTTGCGCATGCTAGCAGCAACCAACTGCGGCTGCGCAAGTCTGTGCACCACCAGCAGGAGTAGTTAGAAGTGTTTGGAGTGCATTGTGTTGTATGCATGCACAGGTGTGTGCATTGTGCATGGACGGCTGTGCATAGGACAGTGACCTGCTTCTATCCTCAAGTGTGACCTGCTTCTATCCTCAAGTGTGACCTGCTTCTATCCTCAAGTGTGACCTGCTTCTATTCTCAAGTGTGACCTGCTTCTGTGGTAAAGAAAGAGAGAGATCATGTTCCTGGCGTTTGTCGTGTGCGTGGTGTGTCGTGTGAATCAACTGGTATGCAGGCACATCTGTTCATGCAGCCAGGCTCTTCTGCAGCCAGGCTGGTCAGCATGACAATGTCCTTAGTAGGTCGCATTGACAGCTCTTGTTCTGCGTGGCAACTTGCTTGCATGCCCACCCCGCTGTGTCATCAGGGTCACGTGCAGTTTCACTTGTGAAAGTTCGGGCTGGTTGAAACCAGGGCGCGGGACACCATCAACTGGCCACGTGTGTACACAACAGGAGGGGCAAGCCAATGGCTGGGGAGCCAGAATTGCGACCTCACCAATGCAATGGCACTGCATTGCAGTTCTGTGGAGGTGCATCTGCTGACCATGGTGATCAACCAGTATGCAGAACAAGCCAGCCACGATTGTGGCGCTACATCTTCTTGCAGCACACCCCAAACTGCAGCCCATCCTCCCTTCCAAGCAAATGCAAAAACTCATTCAGATCTTGGAGCCGTGAGGACCCGCTGCAGCCATATAAATTCGTTGCTTTACAAATCTGGCCAGAAAGCGTTCAACCTGCCCCACCAATAAACTCAAATCGTATGAATCCTTCCCCTTGAATGTGCACCCGCCCAATCCCTCCGAACCCTAGTACAGCAATAGCCCAGCTGCCTTGCACTGGTTGATGACTGCATGCTCGTCTGTTTGGCAGACAGCACTCACAGCTTTGCGGAGCCAGCCCAGCTCCTGTACCCACATTGCTGCAGTTGGGCGACAGCAAGCCCCCACAGCAGCCCAGCTCGCACCGCCTCACTGCACATCTTTGATCAGCAGCTGCATTTTTAATGTGCCGTCGGCGTGCACCAGCCCCTGCTCCCGCAGCTTGCGCTCACACTCGACGTAAGTCCTGAACGCACCAAGCTCGAAGATGTCGGCCTTTCTCTGGGGCTGGTGGGGATAGCTGCACAGCTGCGCCTGGCACCAGGGCGTTTCAATGCCCCTGTGGGCTGGACCGTCTACACCGTCATTGAAATTCGGTCCGGGCGGTGCTGGCAGCACTCTGATCCTGTACACCATGTAGCCCAAGGAACCCTGAATGTGCGGGGCGGCAGCAGCGGCGGATTAGCAGCAACGCCGTGAGCAGCGCTGGTGGGCGGAAAAGCAGAGCACAATGACAACCAGCGCTCTTGAACGCTCGGGTCAGTCATCCGCCACAGCGCCGACGGCTAGCTGCGACAGTGCAGCGCATCGCTGTGAAGTTCCCCACTACATCACGAATAACGACTGGGCAGCAGGGTCAGCACAAAGGCTGCTGGATACTATTTCAAGTGCTGTACAGGCTGGCATGGCAAGCTCTCACAAGGCACTTCGGCTGCATGCTCACCGCAGGCATGCCTTGGCCATGACTCAATGACAGCTCCAGCGTGCAGCTGACACCGCTAGCCCCAGCCACTGCTGGCGCCAGCACAGCTGCACCGGCATCTCCAGCTGCTGCATGACCTGCTGCTGCTGCTGCAGCGCCATCTGCTGGCGATGCATCTGATGCAGCATTTGCATCTGCATCTGCAGGTGCCGCTGTTGCTGCGTGTCGCGCCACTGCATACAGCTGCACAGCGTACGTCCTGCCCTGCCAGGCCGGCACCTGCCAGGTAACAGAACCCCACTGTGCACAGTTGTCAGCAGCTGCGCGAGAGAGGCTGCCATCAACCGCTGCTTGCAGGGCACTGAGCGGGATGCCAGTCTCACACAGCAGCGGGCGTGCGGCCTGCCTTGCAGAGGATGGCCTTTTGGGCAAGCGCCACGCCTTGCGCTGTGTCTTCAAAACGGGGCCTAGAGCAAACCGCCACACACTCATAGTATCACTTCGCAGCTGCTCAAGCGGCGAATCGGCTGCAAGTCCTGCAGCTGCAGCCACCCTGCACAGGCCCGCCATGGCGAATGCACTGGTCGCCAGCATGTTCGCTGTTGCGAGCTCTTGAGGTGTGAAGCACTGCGCTAGCAGCGGCCATGCTGGTAGCACCATCGCTGTGTACAGCGGGGAGCAGTGCAAGATTTGGATGGTGTCGCACAGCTGCTGCATCTGCTGCAGCGACGGCTGCGGCTGCTGTGCCTCCGCCCACCGCGCAATGACATACACCACCGTGTTCTCCCTTGCAACGCGTGTCTTGACACTCGACAGCAGCTGCAGCAACCCCCCGTGCGGCAGCTCTAACAGCTTGGGCCATTTCGTCTGAACATCTGAGCAAACAACCTCCAGATCACCCAGCTCTTCCTGAAGCAGCGCTGCTGCTGCATTGCACAGCGGCTTGTATGCTGGCATGTCGGGGCAGGCAGGCGGCAAGCTCATGATGTGCAGCGCAGTGCCCCACTCCAGCTGGCCTTGCGCTGCAATGAGCTGCAGCTGCTCACTGGCGGCAACCACAGCTCTGCTGGCGTCTAAGCTGTCTGCAAGCACGACAAGCTGCAGCAGCTGCTGCTGGCTGCATTGCTCAAGCTGCGGCTGCGCCTGGTACAGGCTGCGGATGAACAGCTGCCCAACCTCCAGGGATGGCACCTGCAGCAAGGACAAGGAAAAGTGGCAGCAGCACATGGAACAGGCACAACTAGGACGCACAGGAATTGCAGGTTTCAGAGGTTGATGAATACAATTCAGCACACACAGCAGCTGAGCTCACACAGACTTGCTGCAGATGAGCTGCGCTGCATCTCTGATCACCGCCATCATATGTAGCAGCCGAATTGATGCCTTGAACGACGCCATGCATGCTGAGACGACAGTCTGGAGTGCCAATCAGAAGCAAGCACGGCCATGCTGCCAATTGCCTGTTGCTACTGGTGATGCTGCAGCTGCAGCCATCCCGGTGTCAGTGGATGTGGTTCAAAGAGGGCTTCACCCTGCACGGCTGCATTCTGTGCATTTCATCTGTGTAAAAGATGGTGAAGCAAGCACCATACGTGAATGATGCTTGCGAGCAACGCGACAGCAGCAACATGCCTGCCAATTTGCAGTGCCAAACCACACATAGCAGGGTAACACGCCCTTGGCGGACTGTCAACCCAGTCAGACGGGAGCTGGCACTGCTGAGCTGGTGCCGGGTCAGGCAGTGATCCACTTACATGCAGTACCAGCTCGTTGCCGTCTCCCTCGCTCCACTTGGAGATGCGCACTTGGAAAACGCTGCTGCATGCACTCAAAAGGAATCGATGGCCATGCAAGTGCACAGTAGGCCTGTGTGCTGCTGGCCCCGCTGCTGCTGCATGCTGCACGCCATCTGCGCCATCGCCTGTCCGTTGACGCTTTACAGCACGCTCCTCCGTTTGTTCCGACTCCTCCACCAGCACTATAGTCACGTCTGAGAGCTCAGAGCTGTCGTAAAACTGGCTGGCATCCAACAGCAAGCTTCGGCTCGCATCTCCCTGCATGACTTTTTTATAACTGTAAGGAGCCTGTATATGCTTCTGTGTCCACTCGTTGGCATGCAGACTGAGGCAGCAGAGATCTACGCACACAGCATAGTTCAATGTATAATAATCTGGTGTGTTGCTGTTGGCGTAAAGTATGATTTACTTCTTTTCCCGTACTCGTAAAT
>RWJK01000577.1:0-118900 GCA_004335835.1 Scenedesmus sp. ARA3
CCTGCTGCTGCAGGGCCTGCTGCCGCTGCTGCCTCCAGGAGCTGACCCCCGACCAGCCACCGCTGCCGTCCCTGCCTTCAGCCAGGGCACTGCCGGAGCTGGTGCTGCTGTAGCCCATCTGCGATTGCGAGCCCTGCTGCGCTGCAGATGCAGCCGTGGGCGAAACCGCAGACGTGGACATGGGGGCGCTGCCGCTGCTGCCTGCGGTGTACGGCACGCCGCGCATCATCGGCAGCAGCACCTGCGCGCCGCTGCTGCCATACGCTGTGGGTGCTGTGGATGCCCCTACCTCTGCTGCCATGAAGCTGCTGCCTGCTTGCTCGCGCTCTACTAGCGGCGCGCTGTGCACACCCTGGCTGGAGTAAGCAGGCGCCAGCTGCTGCCCCGTGCTGGCACTGCCACCGCTTAAGAAACCCGCCACGCTGCTGCTGCTGGCGGCACTTGGGTCTGCCGGTGCTGGCAAGAAGGGCCGTGGGAAGTAGTACCCCACACTGGCACCCCAAGTGCCGCCGCTGCTGCCGGCTGCGCTGCCAGTAGGGGCAGCACTGGACAACGGGCTACCTGCAAAGCGGCCATGTGGGTAGATGTACCCTTCCTGGCTCCAGCTGCGTGTGGAGGGTGCCTGCGGGTGCTGCTGCTGCTGCTGCTGCCGCGCCCAGGCCTCCTGCTGCTGCTGCTGGTGCTGCGCCACGGGGTGCAGCACCTTGGACATCAGCTGCCGCGCTGCTGCAGACAGAGAGCTGCTGCCGCCAGAGGTGTAGCCAGCAGTCACTGCCCCTGCTGCTGCTGCTGCTGCTGCCGGCGTTGCCGCTGCAGCGGTGCCTGCAGCTGAGGATGAGCCGCTAGCTGAAGAGCGAGGCTGGGAGTGTGCAGCAGTGCCAGACCCAGAAACAATGCCGCTGTGTGTCCCGCTGAACGTTCCGGACGTGCCTTCCTGGCTGCTGCTGACTGTGCCGCTGCCAGCAGCAGATGCGGCAGCTGCCTGCCGCGCAGCGGCACCCCTCCTGCCGCCCGCTGCAGCAGCATTGCCGGCGGCGCCCGCTCTGCCGTGCGGGTGCAGCACAATGTCAGGCATGATGTTGATCACGACGCTGCTGTCCCGCGCAGCCCTGCCGCCCGCTGCTGCTGCTGCTGCGCTGCCGCCGCGGCCGGTGCTGCTGCTGCGCTGCATCATGCTGCTGGTGCTGCCGGTCTGCTGGCTGCTACTGTCTGCCTTGGCGCGGCGGCCACTGGCCTTCTGCGCTGGTGTGGCAGCGCCTGCTGCTGCCTTCTTGCCGGCCTGCAGGACACACGAAGCAATCCACATGTCAGAAGACCTTGGTCCATATGAGTAGCAGCGCGGCACCTCACATTCAGCAGGCACCAGCAACTGCTGAAGTGCATAAAAGGGTCTCCACAAATGGCATCCAGCAGTAGCTCAGCCTTCACAATCAGCAGCAATCAGCAGTACAGCCCGTGTGCCGTGCGATGTATGGTGCTGGGCTGCAGGCTGCTGCCAGGCGTGCCTCACCTGCAAGGCGCGCTGCTGTTCAGTCGGGTTCCATACGCTGCACTGGTAGGCCCGCACGATGTTGGGGTGGTGCAGCTGCACAGCAGCAGCAGCAGCAGCAGCAGAGGCGGCCGCACAAGGCAGACAGACAGCAGGCGGTGCAGGGCAGCGGTCAGTGTGCTGGCAGCACCAAACACCAGCTCGTTGCGCAGATCTCCTGCAGCTGCGATTGAAGAGGTAGGCCAGGAATCCTTTCGCTGTGGGCTGTACGCTCTTTTCATGCATGTGAAGCACACGCTACCTCTCGGGGCAGTTTCAAGTTTGGACAGTCTCCAACGAAAATTACCCTGCCGCACCTGCATCATGACCTCCGCCTCCTTGAGCACCTTTGGCAGCTCGTCAGGCGTGCAGGAAATGATCTTCACCGCAACATCAGTGCCATGCCAGCGGCCCCTGCAGCATCACACAAGCAGCAGCAGCAGCAGCAGCGGTCAGCAATTTGCAGTCTGCATGGCCTGATGCCGCTTCAAGATGGCTTCTCTCGCAGCAGCACGCGCCATGCGTACAGGTGTCAGTCTTGTTGCAGCGTGTGGTATCCAAACAGGCGTCTGTCCAGCACTGCACAATGCCGATCGCGCCTTTCAAGGCACGCTTTGATTATTCATTAAAAGGCAGTACGTTTTACTCCACCTGGCACCTCAGCATCATCCACCCAGGTGAGGCCTTACCTGTAGACTCTTCCAAACGAGCCAGAGCCCAGCAGAACACCTGCAGCAGCAGGCCATGATGGTGGTACAAGATTAGCCCCGCTGTGTAGGAACACGCCAGAACAAAACAGAAAGAGACAGCACTATGCTATATGCACTTCCGTCAAGTCAACAGCCGCTGATGGCAAGGTGCTGTGCAGATTCCAGCAATTGGGCCACAACTAATGGTTGTGGTGCAGGCATAGCACCTAGGTGCAACATTCAAACACAGCATGGGCTAGCTGGGTTCCCAAGGCCCACCTAATCGCACAGTCTGCGCCACCGAGCGCTTCTTGTTCTGATCGCTCAACGTGAGTATCAGGCTTGATGTGCCCTCGCCATCAATCGTCCTGCAGCAGCAGCAGCAGCAGCAGCAGCAGCAGCAGCAGCAGCAGCAGCAGCAGCAGCAGCAGCAGCAGCAGCAGCAGCAGCGGCAGCGGCGGCGGCAGCAGCAGCAGCGGCAACAACAAGCGTGTCACGTCATGCGCGTCTACTTGGGTGCGAGCAGCCACAGGCGTACGTGCTGCAAGCCGTACGCAGTGCAGGACAGCTGCGGTGCAAAAATAGGCATTACAATATTGGCAAGCACCTGTGCATGTGAACCATACGCTGAGCTGCTGCATGGCTCAAGCACCGCTGACACCTCTGCATCAAACACACTGCAACCAGTATCTGCTGCTTCTGCAACCCTGTGGCGACCTGCCAAGCCCACCAGGCGTGACCCTGAGTATGTTATGTACTGTGTGAACAATGTAACACGATTTCAAACGTAACTCACGGGCTGCTGTTGGACTCCAGCTCCTGCAGGGACTTGCGGCTGATCTTCACCAGGCACAGCAGCAGGCGCTTGCGGAACACGCAGCACAGCACAGCCACCACCACCACAACGCCAGCTGCAGGCCGCACAGCAGGTATGGCAAGTGTTGCAGGAAAAAACATCACAGGCAGGACAGTTGAATGGCAGTGCCAGAAGCCCTAAGTGAAAGTGGCAGCAGTAGGCGCTGCTCGCGTACTGGCAGGGTCAGTGCTGATAATGATAGCCTGAACTTCACTGCATTCAGAACAGCAAGCATGCGAGGGCTTGCATGAGTAGGCTGGTATGCAGCTCAAACATGTGCAACAGTCAGCAGCGTTTCCACCAGCACAAAGCCGCAGCTGAGTCAGCAGGGAACTGCCGCAGCCACAGCTGCTTGACAGGCCAGCCGGGTGACGCCGCTGTCCTGCAAACACACCTGCAGTGCCGACGCCCGCGATCGCGCCTGGCGTCCACTGGAAGCTTTGCGTGTCGTTCAGCAGCCTGTTCAGCGCCTCGGCTATGCAGGTGTCCTGCCCAAAGCTTGCGTAGCACTGGTTGGAGATGTAGTATGAGCACACGCGTGTGGTGTTGACCATGTAAAGCACATAGCCAGGCCAGCTGAACCCTGCGTCGGGGTCTGTGTTGCGCACAAGGAACGCCATGCTCCCGAAATGAACGCTGTCGTCGAAGCAGACCTGCTGAGCAAAATTGTGCAGCAGGATGGTTGCAGGAAAGCGTTGCAGGCGTCCGGCAGCAGCGGCAGAGGCACAGAGCAGCAAGGAAGCCAGCTTAGACTAGCGCAGCAGGATGCGATGCGTGTGCAGCAGCAAGCTGTACCGGAGCCGGAGAGCATCAACTGCAGGCAGCATTTCCACGTCCCGCGCCTCTGCACAAGCGCAAGTGTGAACAGCGGCTAACACACAAAGCGCGTACCACCGCCCTCCCCTAGCCGTGCACTGCGGCAGCAAAAGCCGGCCCTACCTGGTCTGTCCAGTTGGGCGCAAAGATACAGATGTCGTTCAACACAGTTATGTTGTTGGGTGGAAAGCCAGGGTAGTTGCTGAAGGACTTGGCAGAGGTGAGGGCCTGGTCGATGGGGTTGCACACCAGCTTCGCACGCACCACGTTGCGCATGATGATGGTCGAGTTGGTGTCACCCTGCAGCGCACAAGCACAGCATGTCACAAACCCTACAGGATTCTGCTCGCCGTGAAGTTGCTTGACATCAAGTTGCCAGCGGCTGCTTGATCACTGTCAGCTGGCACGCATAAGCTGGATTACAAGTCGTCAGCTGCTTTATGCGCCGTGACCACAACAACCCGCAGCAGTCGACATATCAAAAGCCTCATTAGCCAAAACACCCAAAGAGCACGACTCGGCACTGCTGCAAACCCGTAACCAACACCCGGCGCTTCCAATCCACGTCTGCATGCACCACAGACGGCTGCTGAGAGGACATGCACTTATTGGATAGCCATCTCTGAGCAATCAAAGACTATAAAGCATGCTGGGTGGAATGCACCTATTGTCTAGCACTGCAGAAGCAGCTTTAAGCTGAGGACTCACCACTGCATTGTGCAGCGCGACAGCAGCCACACAGCGGAACAGCACATGCGGGCAGCACAGTGGAGACACGGCGTCAGGTGAGCTAAATGACGCCCTGATACTGTAGAGAGAGATGCTACATCTAAGCAGTAATACGCACACCAGGGGCGCAGATGCTGATGCATTGCTGAGCAGTCTTTTGTGGGTGCTATGACTCAGCACCAACACTGGCATGACAACAGCACATCGCAAACACTAACCCAGCTCCATCCAACGCTGCTGATGCTGCTGCTTCTGATGCTGCTAACACTGCTAACGCTGCCGACTTGACTTCCCGCCAAACATCAGTCACCCACCAAAGAAGTCCAGGGAGAAGCCACCCAGTTTCCTGCAAGCGCAGCAACAAGCCACACAGCACGCCCTGGTCACAATGCTGTCCATGCAGCAGCACGGCAAGCGTGCCAACTGGCAGGTGCATATGCTATGTGTGTACACAGACAGGTTTGTGATCTGTGTGTACAAGCGAATGTCCGCCAAGCACGCAGTTGTGCTTGCACACTGTTACGTTCGTCGTCTCCCACCGCGCTTTGCGCTGCTGTTGCTGCTGCTGCTGCTGCCATTGTTGAAGCTGCCAGTGCTGATGCAAACCATGTCAAACACTAACACGCCCGCTGCAAGCGCTACTACTTCCTCAGTTGGCGCTGACTGCTGACGGCTGCAAGGCCCTCGGCACGCTTGCTGCTGCTGCTGCTGCTGCTGCTGCTGCTGTTGCTGCGCACCTGATGTTGCGCACGACCAGGTTCTCCAGGGTGACTGTCACTCCCTGGCCCACCAGCACCTTGCCAGACAGGAACTGGAAGTCCAGCTGCCCTGCTGTCTCAAATGCCGACCTAATCAAAATGTCACGAGTGAGGCGGTACGGGTTGTCGACGTTATACACGGACCTGCGCAGCACAGGACAGCCACAGTCAGGCGACACGGAGGCTGTGCATCAGCCGGGTAACGCTGCCGCTGCCGCTGCTGCATGTCGCCACGCTTGCTGGCGCAGCCTCTGCCGGCTGCCCTGTGCAAGCAGCCACCACAGCAGCAGCAACTCCTTAGCTTTGTTCCTGCGCAGCCAGCTAGCACTGCCTGTTGACCGTGCTGCTGCTGCTGTTGCTGGGCTGCAGCTCACCAGGCCTCTCTGGAGAGTACAAAGTTTTGGGCATTCACCAGGATCTCTGTGACCGACTCGTTTGTGAAAGCCTGAAAGAAAACTCCATCTGCCACCTCTGCAAGCGTGGTGGTGACTGTCCCGACCGGTAGCTGCGCATGCACCTGCAGTACACGCAGGACAGATGCAAAAGGCGGGTTCGAGTCCAAAGTCTGGTGCGTCATCGATGCACCACATGCCACAGGCCGTGCATACCATGTCTGGACACTTGTTGCTGCTGCAACGCTGGGGTGTTGTGCTGCCACGCATGCTAGTGCATCATCAAGATGGCATGACGCAGCCAGAGGCACGCAAGGCACAGCAGAGTGCAGCTCCTTGCCGAGGGCCCAATTACACTGCAAGTACAGATCAGCGCCTCGCTGAGGGCACAGCTAGAAACTGACACACAACAAGGTGGCTAAACAGCTGGTGTTATGGCAAGGGGGTGCTGCAGCAGTGCAGCAAACAACTCACAGCCACCAGCAGCAGGAAATACAGCCGAGCGCTTAGCATGATCATGGATGCTATAGAAGCGCCACTTCTTCCGTTGAAATGCCAGCCGTCCCGTGGACGCCTCCTGGATGGTCTGCTGCGCAGGCGCATACCGACTGTCTACTGTTCAAGGCACGCCAAGTACCCATAGCCCCCAAATGGTTCCTTAGCCCTAGAAGTCGCTTTCGCACGACATCCGGTGCGGTGACGACCGAAATAGCGCATGAACAGATCTACTGTGTTCGTGCCGTGACTGTGTTTTCTACGAGGTGTGTAAAAAGGAGAACGGCAAGAAATAATGCAGATTAGATCGTGCTTTGTTCCTCGTGAAACTGGTGACAGGGCACGGGTTTAGTCGGGAGCTATGACACCCATCATGAGCGGGCGGGGGTGTGGCAGCCACGATCTGCCCGGGTCGATTTAACCAATCCTGTAAAGAATGAAAGCGTTTGGTGTTTTGCTTGGTCACTTCAACACCCCAAGCTGTGGCTGTAGCTTACAGTGACCCTAGTAGGGCTAGTAGGTGCTTGATACATTTCAAAGCTTGCAAGGTTGGGCGCGCATCGTCCGCGCAGCAGCTGTTCGATGATTAGTTCCAGTGGCTGCAAGCAAGTGGCGATGAGCGGCACCTCCTTTGGTGTGCGAGCCCTCAGAGCAGCAGTTATCAGCCACAGCAGGGCACCTGCAGCGTGTGGTGCTGCTGGCACAACAGTTGAAGGGGCGGCAAGGAGGTGTAGTGCAGGTGAAGCGCATGTGTAGTGCCCCAGTTGAAATTACAGGTGGTGAACCGTGTTTTACGGCTTCCTTGTCGTTTGCTGATGGCCTGAGCATGCACCATGCAGGTGCAGGTTGCATGCTTCACAGGCGCAGGGCACTGCACACCTCAGCAGCAGCTGGCAACGGCGATGCAACAGGTACTGCGTGGCTGCTAATCTTGCTTGCGTCATTTGTGCATGCATCAGATCTCTGCATTGCCGTGCATATGTTGTCTGGGATGCCCCTGGTGGCTACACTGCTCTCAACATGCATGCGCACAATCAGCACACCGCTGCTGCTGACTTGTCCTGCTGCCAACTGCCCTGCAGGCACCAGCACTGCACCTCTGAACACAAGTGCCGCCAGCAGCAGCACTGTTATGGACAGCGGTGATGGTAGGCCGCGCGTGTGCATCCTCGGCGGCGGCTTTGGCGGGCTGTACACAGCGATCAAGCTGGAGCTGCTGATGTGGCCCAGGGGCAAGAAGCCAAAGGCAAGTGCAGGCCCACACAGGACAGTGTGCGTTAGTGCTTGTGATGTGCTTGTAACAGAGGGGAAGGGGAGTGTGGGCCAGAGCAGCAGTGGCGCCTACAGCTGTCTGAACGTGAGTGCAAGCATGCATGCACTGCCATGCACGACAGCAGACAGCACCAGGACTGAGCGCCTGCCTGCCTGCCTGCTTGCGCGCTGCTCAGCATCACCGCCAGCAGCTTTCACCTGCAGCGCCTCTCCACACCACGCTGCTACTGCCCTGCAGCAACAACTGCCATTTTTTCTCTTGCATCCCTGCAGGTGACACTGATTGACCAGGGGGAGCGCTTCATCTTTAAGCCGCTGCTATATGAGCTCATCAATGGCACTGCACAGGCCTGGGAGGTGGCGCCGCCTTTTGCGCAGCTGCTCGCGCCATACCCGATCCAGTTCGTACAGGTGCGGAGATGAGTGTCGCAGGCGGCAGGTTGGAACTGAGCTGAGCACGGCAAGCAGCTGGTGTGTCGTGCAGCTGCATGAACTTCTGACACAACTTCAGAGCGTGGTCTTATTACAGCTGACCAGCGCTGCATCTATGCTGCTGCTGCTGCTGCTGCTGCTGCTGCTGCTGCTGCTGCTGCTGCTGCAGGACAAGGTGCTCGAGGTGCAGCCGGAGCAGCTGCTCGCCGACGGCGGCAGCGCAACAGGTGGCAGCATCACGCTGGCCTCAGGCGGCAGCATCCAATACGACTGGCTAGTGGTGTCTCTGGGCGCTGCAGCAGACCCGCGCGGGGTGCCTGGCGTGCGGGAGCATGCGAGGCCTTTTGTGTCGCTTGAGGATGCCGAATTTGTGGCGCAGCAGCTAGCAGCGTATGAGGCGCGGGCAGCGCTGGGCCAGCCGCCGGCGACAGTGGCGGTGGTGGGTGCGGGCTATGCTGGTGTGGAGCTTGCTGCTGTGGTGGGTGAGCGGCTGAGGGGCAAGGCGCGCGTGGTGCTGCTGACGCCTGGCGCGGAGATCCTGGAGGCGGCGCCAGCAGGGCAACGTGAGGCAGCTGTGCAGGTGAGGAGCGGCAAGCGGTGTGCTGTAGGGGGTGGGGTGCGGTGGAGTGGCTGCAGCGTGTCGTTCTAGCAGCACCAGCACCGCCAGCGATTTGCTGACCCTGTTCGTGTGTCTTCTGATATGGCTTTGTGGCTTCAGCTGATGCTCACCGATTGTGGCGTCGGTGTTCGCGGTACGCATGCTTCCGCACATGTGCTTCCTCTCAACGACCGGTCGGGCCTTGTTCCTCTGTCATCGCGTGCGCTCTCCTTGATGTCTGCAGGCTCTGCAGTCACTGGGTGTTGACATCATGACAGGCTGGAAGGTGACGGCTGTGGAGTCCGTGGCAGAAACAGCAGCAGCAGCAGCAGCAGCAGCAGCACAACCTTCGCCAGCAACAACTGCTGCTGCCGATCTTGCGGATCAGCAGGACAGCAGCTCCCAGCAGTCGCCCATCAGCAGCAGCAGCAGCAGCAGCAGTGCTGCCCAGCAGCCAGTGTACCCTATCAGCCCCGATGCAGCACCCTACACAGTGCGGCTGGAGCCAGCAGGACCATACTCCAGCAGCACTGCACTTCCTGCAGACCTAGTGCTGTGGACAGCTGGCAGTAAGCCTGCTTCACAGTCCCTGCAGCCCTTCCCTGTAGATGGCAGGGGCCAATTACAGACTGACCCAACCCTGCGCGTGCTGCGCCATTCGCGTGTGTTTGCGCTTGGTGATGTGTCAAAAGGGCAGCCCGGCAACGACGGCAGCAGTGCTGCTGCTGCTGGCGGCCAGGGTGCGGTGTACCCTGCAACAGCACAGGTGGCGTTCCAGCAGGCAGATTATGCTGCGTGGAACATCTGGTCTGCGATCAATGGCCGGGCGCTGCTGCAATTCAGGTGTGTTCTGTGTGTTCGGCCACGCGATAGGCAGTATGCTGCTGTCAGTGTGTTGCTGGTCTCATTCATGGGTCCTGAGTTTGCGCGCAAGTGCATGCTGACACTCGTGCCACTGCAATATTGCTTAACATGCCGCCACAAGATTGCTTAGCACATCAACAGCCTCGCAGCAACTGAGATGACATTCTGTCCATCCTGCTTCTTTTCAATCACGAAACTGACATAACAACGAATCACCGCTCTGCTGCATTGTCACCTGCTGCGTGCAGGTACCAGCATCTAGGCGATATGATGTCGCTTGGTGCCACCAATGCTGCAGTGGCGCTGCCCTTCCAGCTGCCCAGTGAGCTCACAGCCAGCATCACAGCAAGCCCCTTGGGCCCCCTGCTGTCATTAGCAGGCGTCAAGTTCGGCTCAGGGCAGCAGCAGCAGTCAGCAGCAGCAGCTGGATCGGGCGATGGGGTGACACTCGAGGGTCCGCTTGCGCAGCTGCTGCGGCGCGCTGCATATCTGTACAGGCAGCCGACAAATGAGCAGCGCATCAATGTTGCGGCGAGCTGGATGCAGCAGGCGGCTGATGCTGCGGCACGCCTGGCTGCAGAGGCCTCTGCCAGCAGCAGCAGCAGCAGTGCTGACGCCAGGCGGTGAAGGAGCTGGCGTGGTCTGCAGGACTGGTTGGTTTGGCACGTTGCGTGTGTGCAATAAGCAGATCATCGTTGTCTGCTCGAACAGTTGCCGCACGTAGTGCACAGCATTGTGCCAGCATTGGCACTGGGAGGGATGTGATGTGTGCTTAGGTACTGAGCACTGCGAATTGCAGGTTGACAGGTCAAGCAGCTTGGAGGGTGACAGCGGTTAGGATGAGTGGTTGCTGCAATGCAGAGTGTGGCCATTGCTGAACGCCACATTCACTTCATTGCTCATGTTGAGACGTTGCGTGCTATCGGATCGCTTGGGGGGTTGCCACGGGGTTGCGCTACTCCAATTTCGCCTGTCTGCATATGATTGCAACTCTTTATGGGATGGCAGTGTCATGGTTGAACTTGGACGCAGTTTCCTGATCAATGCCACTGCAGCATTGCATCTGCAGTCGGGCAAAGTCTGTTGCCAACAGCATGCTGTTGCAGCAGGCTCTTCTGCGCAGCAGAGTAGGGGTCATTGTATGCTTGTGAGCGTTGTCCGTGCTCGCTGTGCACCACGTCAGCACGTGTCAGCTTTCGGGTGTGAGTTGCCATTGCTACTGGCAGGCCCACCGTGCGCACCGTGCTTTTGCAGAAGCGATCACAACGCAAGACAGCAAGCGCGTGAGACGCCTGCACTGTGCATGCAGTACGCCTGTAGGCAGAATGCACTGCCAGTGCTCAGTGGGCCAGCCAGGTTGGAGCACTGAACTTGTGTAACCAACTCGTCTGAAGAAGCAAGCGCAGGCAGTTCATACGGCAGGCGAGGGACTTCGTTACCATTGGCATGGCTGAGCGTGCCTGCAGCAGGCACCTGTTACTCACTGAGCAGCAAACCAACACCGCTTGAACCCGGAAATCGCAGCACTGAACCCCAGCAAGCATGCAGTGGCACGGGTGCACAGGTACCTGTCACCTGTACAGAACAACAGCTGTGGCAGCACCTGCCGGCGGTCTCTGCCAGCCACAGTTACTACTTTTGGTGCATCACCTGTGGTGGCGGCAAAGGATCACTAGCAACAGCTGCACGCCGCATGCAGCCGCTGCGGCTGCACCGTGCAAGCTGGTGTCACTCACTGCTGCCCGCCACACTCCATCACATCTCTTTTACTGCGGCAGCAGCTGTGCTAGCCGCTGCCCCGTGCCTCCCTCTTCAGGTGGAGGGCCTCAACCAAACAGTTGCACGCAGCACATGCAACATCCTGCTGCTTGCAGCTGCTGCTACCTGTGGATCATGCCTGCGCTGCTCGATACCAAGGAACACTACCAGCTCCAGCCACAGTTGCGCGCTGCAGCTACCACGCCTGCTAGCGCCGAGGCTTTTGCGCGGCACACCCTCCTCTCTATCTAGAGCTGCTACTGCGGCAGCAGCTGTGCCAGCCGCTGCGCCATGCTTCCATCCTCAGCAGGCTCCAAATGAATCTCTCTGCTGTCTTTGCTGTAGCTGACCAGCAGCTGCTGCCCCGGCTGCTGCTGCGCGGCTGCAGCGATCCAGGACAGCACAGAGTCCCCAAAGCCCAGCAGCAGGTTGGGGTCCCAGGCCTGGCCTGCGTTGGCTGAGAGCCCCGGCAGTAGCTGCACGGGCACCTCATGCACCTGCAGCAGCAGACAGTCAGCAAGGGGCAGCAAGCGTTTAGCGCACAGCAGCGCATGAACTGGCCGATTGCTCTGGCAGCAGCTGCACTGGCACCTCATGCACCTGCAGCAGCACACATCCAGCCGGCAGCAGGAAGGAATCAGCGCACAGCAGCGCAAGAACTGAGCCCCGCAGTGCCGACTGCAAGAGTGCAGTCCTGACTAGTGTGAGTGCCAGCCTGTCCAGCTAAACACATGCACCCGATGTGCAACGTGTACATGGGGAAAGCCTTCAAGTAGCACGCACAGAGTACCCCGCTGCCCTGGTACCTTGAGCAGCTGCCCTGTGTGGTTGCAGCCAGAGTGTGCCTGAGCGTGCTAAAGTGTTATACGCAGGCATCAACGTCTTCAAAGCAGCAGCCGTGACATACGGCTGATTGTTGATATGCTGATGATGAAGCAGCAGGCGTGTTGGGTTGAAGCCAGTGCATAGACACAAGCCCCTCATGCCTGCAGCATGCTCACAACAACCCGTACACTGCAGGTCAAGCTTTACTGCCCTGGCACCTTGAGCAGCTGCCCCGTGTGGTTACGCGCGCCCAGCACCAGCGTGGTGACCCCTGCCAGGAAGGACTGCAGCCACCAGCGTGGGTGCTTGTCCTTGTACATGATGGCCACGGCCCTGCTGTGCGCAGGCATCCTGCAGCACACACAGCACGTGACAGCCAGCAGATGCATGTGAACGATGGTCGCATGTGGCCATGTGTCTGGGAAACCTGAACTGCCTTGACGCTCGTCAGGTGCTGACTGTGATTGTCTCTTGTAATGACATGTGTAAGCTACACTGTGCTATGCTTGCATTGTGTGGGCCATAGGACAGTCAGCAATTTACCATCACGCCGTGCATGAAGCAGCAGCATCCCAACACAACCCACTTGTATGTTTTGAGCTCCATGTACGGGCGGCCGCCGTCAGGCCCGTCGCCTTCCTCCTTGGCGCAGTCGATCTCAGCAGCCATCAGCACGCTGTGGCTGCCCAGCCGGTACTGCACCAGCACCGCAAACTCGCTGCTGCTGTCCACGTGATCCTGGCCTGCGGCAGGGTCACAGCATATGACAGAGCAGCCGGTGAGTGTTGGTTTGTTGCGGGTTCATTTTGCATTGACTTCAAAAGCTTGGGCGGTGAGGACAGTTTGCAATACAGTCTTGCATGTACACTGTGGGATAAGGGCCTTCTTGCGCGGGAGGCGGCTGGGTGCTTGGCTGCTTAACTACTCATCTGCATAGTTTGCATTGTATTTGTAAACAGTGGACCGAAGCTGGTGTCTGGGATGTCGTGTGTTTACTGCCTACCACATGGGTACTGCTTCGCACCTGTGCACAGCGCCTCAAACTTGTAGCCTGCAAACAGCCAGGCGGAAGCACACGCAACAGCACAGCAGTGTAAGGCAGCCGGGCTCGGACTTGGACTCACAGCCAGGGATCAGTCTGTAGAGCTGGCAAGCATTTGCTGGCCGAGCTGTGCTGCAGGGGCTTGGTATGCACTCAGTTGCCACGGAACCAATGCGTGATGCAGCGCCATGCTGTTGCCGCTGCACCTGGTGGCCTGTGTGCCAAGGTACGGCCGCTATTGCTACTTGTCACAGTGTGTTGCGCACAGTGCAGCAGCTGCTGCTGCTGGTGATACTTGGCAGCATCTGCACTGCCACAAAACCCGTGTTAGGGCCCTACCATAGTACACAAACTTGTCTTGATTTGGATACTCCTGGTTGCCTGCTTTGTTGATGTCTAGAAACAGCGTGCCACCCCAGAAGCATGCGTCCACAGCCCATTCGTTGTCTAGTGACACTGGTGTCAGCAGGACCTTGTTGAGGTTGTTGCGATACGTGCACAGCCCAACCTTGGACCAGTCTACTGCTGCTGCGGTGCCTGCTTGTATGATGGTGTCTACGGGGGAGACCTCCCAGTCATCCTTTTTGGTGTATGCTGTCTCAAAGCCTGCGTTGAGGTCTGCTGGGAGCGAGGCAGGCTTGTATGGCAGCAGGCCTGGCAGCACAGGAAGCAGGTGCAAGGAAAGGGCGCAGCACAGATAGCAGCACACATGTTGATGCAGATGGAAGCACTGGCAAATGGCATTGCTGCGAAGTACTCAACCTCTCGTCGGTCCGCACAGCATTACGCTTGCAAGTCTACAGCATACTCACTCCGCACAGGAGAGTCATGCAGCGATTGCTTTTGCAGCTGCAGGTGAGCTGCAGCGATGCAAGGCCACCCTGCATTGCTTTTCCTTGCTTGCCTGATTCGTCGCCAAAGCAGAACTGTCCCCCTTCGTCCTTGGATGTCTTTGTCCAGCAATGGACCTGCCTGGGCTTGCTCACTTGCACTGCTGGCGCTGCAGTACTGTCCCACTGAGCAAGGAAGTTGGCCACGTTGAAAACTGACATCTGGTCAACCGCTGAGCAGCAGCAGCACGTTTGACATGGGCCGGCCAACTACAAATGATGGGGCGTCCACGGAACATGAGGCTCGCACAGAGATCCTGGGATGGTTGCGAGAGAGGCTTGTTACAGGAGGTTGCAACAGCAGGTCATGCATGTTATTGGGGTCCAGCGACTGTTCAACTGCCTGGTTGCATCGGCCATCTCCGCTCCGGCAAACATTTTGTGTCCCCCAACACACCAAACAACACATGTCAGAGGGGCTTCACTCAACTGACCGCCGAGTATTCAAGAGTTCAAGTTCCGTGCGCGCTTCTTCACATCTGTATTGCACCCTGTTCTGCCGACTGCATGTTTATCAACGATCACAGTTGTTGTCTTGCATATGTTACGCTTATATACTGAGTAGGCGGCAAGGACATAAGCAGACACCAGGAACAGGCAACGTACTGTGGTGCTCCTGGTACCTGCCCAGCAGGCTCAGCAGAGCGTGTGGATGTCCACAACAGCAGCTGTCAAGTGAGAACATTGTCTCAGCGGGGCTGCTGCTGTTGCAGCTTAGCCTGGTGGGCAGTACCTGATGTACAGGATGCTCATCACCTGCATGTGTGCGCTCGTTGTGCAGGGCTATCCAGGCCCAATTTGGAGAACTGCTACAGGTAAGTTGCTGTTTTGTGCGCGCTGGAAGCTGGCTGTAGCTCCTGTCTTTCCTGCCACGCAGCGAATGCACAGCATCAGTGAGACCTGTTGCGTTGTTCCCAAGGCCGCAGGACCGCCTGAGCTGCGGCAGCTGGCTCTGTGCACTAATGCAGCCGCCTGGTGCACCTGCTCATTTGCAGGATCCGCCGCCTGGGATAAACGCAGGACCGATAGGTGAGTCACAATGCATGTTTAACAGCAATATGCTTGCACACTGAGTCGCTGCGCCTGTCACAGCCTGACGGTGAAGCGTTGCATACACGTGTGTGTCAGCTGCCCAGGCACTGCACGGCATGCTGTTAGAACAGGGAGATTGCAGAGTTGTTAGCATGTAAAGCAGATGGAAGCGTTCGGCTGAAGTGGGCGTTGTATATACATGCGTCGGTTGTGGCACGTACTGCTCAGCAGATGCTGTGAGGATGTGCTGTCTGTGCCTGCGGCAAGGCACGCATTTCACACATTCTGCTGCATCAGCTGCAGGGCTGCTATGTAACAGTGTCGCATGCATGCTTGCCTGTGCTAGTCGATTTATGATGAAATGCATGAGAACAAAGCAACACACACTGCATACCGGTGTGTTGTGCTGTGCAGATGACGATTGGTTTGATTGGAGTGCAGTAATCCAGGGGCCGGTAAGCAGCACTGCTGCAGTGGCATGCTGTGCCCGTGCTAGGCCCACCAGCAGTTTCTGTAGTTCCAGTTTCTTCCACTGCCTGTGTCTGCATGTGTACGGTTGCGTGATTTGAGCAATGACTCCGCTACATGCTGCAAGGTTGTGTACCTGCTTGCATTTTGTAAGCCGTGACGCCATCACATACTGCAAGGGTTGTCTGCCTGCTTGCATTCCGTAAGCATGCCCTTCAAGCAGCTTGACCAACATGCCGCTGCTGTTCATCTGGACTTGCAGGTTGGCACACCCTACGAAGGGGGCCTCTTCTTCCTGTCAATTCAGTTCAGGTCAGGCTCCAGCGCTGTAAGGCAGCTGACATGGTTGCTGTTTGCAGCATGCATACGACACTACTGCATAGTTTGCGTAGTAGTTGATGCTGCAGCTGGCTGTGCCATTGTGCAGCTGCGCGCATTTATGCACACACAAACGCACATGCATTCTGCTGACTGCTGCCAGTGCTCCCCACCAACTGTCTGCGAGCACGTATGATGTACACCGTACACACATGAACGCCACCCCAGCAAAACATCAAATCGCTTGAGTTATGCGGCGCATGTGCAGCCCCTTCTGCCCGTGTCACAGCTGTATATTGCAGAGCCGCAGGGGCTCATCCCACTATGCATGTGCCCCGTGCACCCAGCACCCTGCTGCTGCTGCTGCTGCTGCTGCTGCTGCCGCTGCTGCTGCCGCTGCAGCGAGTCCTACCCTTTTGATCCGCCCAAGGTCAAGTTCACCACACCCATCTACCACCCCAACGTCAGCAATGAGGGTGGCATCTGCCTGTCAATCCTGTTCAAGTCCTGCTCCTGGGACAACGGCTGGAGCCCAGCACTGTCCATCACTAGCGTGCTAATTTCCATCATGGTGCTGATGTCAGAGCCAGCCACAGGTGCGGCGCTGCAGCTGCAATGTTATTAACATGTTACAGCTTGTCATGTCTGATGTACGTGCTGCCTCCGCAAGTGTAATCAAGCAACGTAACAGTGAGAACTGCTCGGTAGTGTGTGCCTGTGTGCTGACCTCTTTCACTGCACAGTCTGATGGGCCATGGCATAGATGCCTGTCTGAGTTGCCTGCTGCCCGCACTTTGCCTGTTGCAGACCACTCGCTACAACCGGAGCTAGCCAGGCAGTACGACACAGACAGAGAAGGGTTCGACAAGGCAGCTCGTGAGCACACAAAGCAGCATGCGATGTGAAGCAGCAGCCGGCCGGCAACACTGCAAGCGCACTCGCATTGGATGCTGGCAAGTGCTGGTGCAGCTGTCCGTGCACAAGCAGTGCATGTAAAATGACGAATTCTAGACAAAGCCAGGATGCCGAAGCACGCTGGTCATGCACAGCTGCGCACCTTCAGGCAATGCTGAGCCAGAAGACCCCCGCCAAAGTCTCCTGGCACTCCGAGTGGTGGGCTGCTCATGTAGTGCATGTGGTGCGCAGCGTTGTGCTGCCGCACCACACTGGCGCCCAGCACGTGTACTGCCATGCCGCTATGTTTCTTTCAAGGCGTATGGCTGCATGCTATGCTGCTCATGCAGACACTTGTTGAGCTGATACACTTGTTGCAATTGCTGCACAATGCAAAGCATGTTTGCTCTTGCACAGTTACGCAGGCATAGCTTATGCTGCCCTCTGTGTGCAGCTGGACTGCAGCGTATACACTATGACTATTGGTTTCCTTGTGTAGCATAGCGTCTGTGGCAGTCGATGATCTTGACTTTGACATGGTTGACAACTGCCGACTGCCAAAGCAGCCGCGCAAGCATGCTAAGGATGACAGCCACGCACGGCGCCTTGTGTATGTCTGCACGGGATTTGTGTTATGGGTCTGGTTTTGCTGCAGCCAGAGTTGGGGATTGGCATAGGCCAACCGTTGTACAGCCGACAGCATAAGCAGGCACCCATGAGGTCGCCTTGCTTTGCCAAAGTGGCAACAACAAACATATGTACTACATAGTATGGCAGATGAAGCAGCACATGCTGAGTAGCACGCAGCACTGCACCCTGCAGTAGCATGTATGCTTGTCAAGCGAGGGGTTATAGGCACTGATGCAACCATTGTATTCTGCTGGGACAGGTTTTTGTGTGCATCGTTGGTCTAATGGGGGCGTTGTGTGCAGCATATGCTGCATGCATGGTAGCATGAGCAGAGCTACTTTGGGGGCCAGGTGTTTGGTGCAAAGTGCAGGATGGGATATCAGGTGTGCCCTTCAGCGGCTTCTGCCATTGATGCTTGTCGCGGCCATATACTTGTAGTAGTATGTAGTGCATGCTGGATGTGCAGTTTCTGTTTGACTGAACTATGGTTTGCAAAGCTGAAGCTGGCGTGTACAACTGGGATTGGCAGAGTACGTTACTGGTGCTACTGTCACTACAATAGCAAGGCATAGCTGTCCACGCCTCTTGCTTGTTGCCAAGCTACGGTAGGCTACAACGTTTGCTGGCATATGCAGAGACCACTTGTTTGTGTACAGTGTTGGTTACATCTGGCTCGATCACTTGGTGCATTGACGGTCGCCCGTCGCGGCGTGTGCCGCAGCGGCTGCAATCCCTGGCTGCTCATGTAGCGGAGCAGCAAAGGACATATCGGTGCGTCACATCCCTTGATTAAGTGTTTGATTTGTCCAGCTGAAACAGTGAAGCTGTTCGTGGATAAAGCACCGGCTGGCGTCAGGATGCAGCTCATGTGCTTCCACCCACCCACCCAAACACAGACTGTGTGAGCATGGTGCCAGCATGACATGCTGCAAGTGTGAAGCCAGAACCACAAAATCACCCTAAAATTTAAATGTCCAACACATTCGGGCTGCAACTTGAGCGGAAACATGCTCCTTGCGCGAGATCGGCCATGCGACTTTGGGGTGCCGTGCTTAGGGTTTCAAGTAACAGTCAGCTGGTTGTTGTGGCACAAACTAATCGCCAACATCGCTAAGCAGCACTATCATTCGGTTTGATGTTTACTCTGTCGCGTTTGCACGTACTTTTCAACTGGGGCGTGGCCAGCGACCGTCACGGTGTCTGAACTGGGGTGCCGTATTGATCAATTTCAGGTAGCAACATGACGGCAATTCCACCCGATTCGGCTCACGTCTAGCTATAATTTGCAATTCATTGTGGTCAGAGCAGGTGGTCCACAACTAGCAGCCTTCCTCCTTCACCGACCCAGAACTCCTCCACACCACACTAGCAGCATGTCTCACCATTTCTATGGCACCGAGTCCCAACCTTACAACAATATCCTTGGCAACAAGTTCAGCAACTTTGACGCGAGATCAGGTGCCTCTGCCTCGCCCTTGCTCAGCCAGCCTGCCCTGACACAGCGCTCGGCAGCAGCAGGGCTGCACAACAGCGGCTCACAACCCTCCATGTCTCAGCTAGGGCCGCTCTCTCAGCAGCAGGTGGGCTCTGCCGTGGATTTGCTGCAAGCTTGTGGTATTGCAGATTGTCCTGCACGCAGGAGAAGCAAGTGCAAGCATACTGCTGCAGATGTTGTTGGCCAATCCTGCATACCTCGTAGCTTCGCGTGTGCTATGCCTTGTTGAAACAGCTCACACGGCAAGGTACCTGTGTAAGCAGCCATCTCGCTGGCCTTTTCAGCATTCCGTGCTGCCTGAACAGCGCCTGGTGGCCAATCCTGCACCCTCATCATGCTGCCCATGCCTTTCCTGCAGGGCCTGAGTGGACATGCCAGGAGCGGCCTCTGCCACACCCCCAACCAGCCAGCCCTCTCCGGCGTGTTCCGCCCCGGCTCTGCGCCCCATGCCGAGCTCTCCATGCACCGCCCCTCATCATCCCAGATGGACCTAACCGCCAGCCAGTGGTCCCAGCAGCCTGCAGGAAACATGCTGGGCATCACCTCCAGCATGCAGGCACCCTCAGGCCTTGCAGGAAACCCCAACCACCTCAGCTCCGGCCCTGCAGGACACCACCACGCAGCAGGAGGCCCCAGCAGCAGCAACCTGCTGCGTCCCAAGCCGCTGCCTCTGCTGCGTGTGCCTGGTGGCGGCGCCAGCAGCCTGGCCAGCCAGCTGCAGCAGCACAGGCCTGGCTCTGCGCCTGGCTTGCTGACAGGTGCCGCAGCAGGCATGCAACAGCAGCAGCAGCAGCAGCAGTCTCTGCTAGGGATGAGTCACCGCGGTCAACAACAGCAGCAGCAGAGGGGTCTGTCTGGGCTGGGGCTGGCCAGCAGCAGTTCACAACAGCAGCAGGGCCTGGGCCTGCTCAGCGGCAGCCAGCCACCTCAGCAGCTAGACGTGCTGGGACATGCCTCGCAGGGTGCAGGCAACCTAGGGTTTGGCGACTATGACAGTGCCGCCACTGAACCACCTGCATCTCTGCTGGGCAGCCAGCAGCAGCATGCGCTGCAGCTGCTGCCGCTTGGCGATGCGGGCAGGGGAAGGGATGGAGCAGGAGGAGCTGTCCTGCAAGGCACAGAGCAGTCCCAGCTGCAGAGTCATCACCAGCAGCGGTGTCAAAGACCCTCAACAGCTGCAGCATCTCCTGCAAGGCCTCCTGCTACCGCCGCTGCACGTACTGCTGATGACTCAGCAGCAGCAGCAAGCCCTGCTGCTACAGCAGCAGCTGGTGCTGACCTGGCGCAGCGCATCAGCAGCTTGCAGGAATGCTGTAGGTGCATGAACAAGATTGTCACTCAGGACATCCCAGCACTGCTGCAGCAGCAGGCCAGCACGCAGGACAGCTTGCAGGAACTTGCCAAGAACAGCAGCCGCGAGCACAGCGCACTGGAAGCACGCATGACCACGCTAGCAGACAGTGTTGCAAGCTTCATGGATGGCTTCCAGGCATGGCAGCAGGAGCACCAGCAGCGGCAAGAGCAGCGCGACGCAGAGCAGCAGCAGCGGCAGCAGGTAGTGCTGAGCAACATGGCCTGCCAGACCACACCAAGCATTGCAGGTGGCAAGCCTGCAGGAAATGGCTTGCAGGAAACTGCAAAAGCAGCTGCAGCTAAAGCTGCAGCGCATGCACCGGCACATGTCGGGTCAGCGGCAGTGATCAGTCCTGCAAGGACACGCTATGCCAGGCACAGCAGCAGCATGCAGCAGCACGGCAGCGCAGCAAAGACACCGGCAGCTGCAGCAGATCCAGAGCAGCCATCCCCACTGCCAGGTGACGCACCATTTGGCGGGTATGCTGCACGGACAGCAGCACGTGTAGCGCTGCAGGTTGCAGCGCCATCACCAGAGCAGGCTCCAGCAGCGGCAGCACTGGCACCACCAGCATCTGGGGCAGGTGGTGCAGCAGCCAGTGGCAGAGGCAGAGGCCACAAGTTGGTGCCAGCTGCACCCGCCTCAGGCAAGAGCAAGCCAAACCCAGGTTTAGTGCAGAGCAAGCTCATCTTCTGCAAGAAGCAGGCTGCTGCAGACCCTGTAGCATGTGCTGGCAAGGCCGCAGCCAACACTGCTGCAGCTGCCCACATGGCAGCAGCAGAGCCGGCAGAGCAGCAGACACCCTGGCATACAAAGCGCAGCAGCGGCAGCAGCAACAGCGCCAAGAAGCAGGCGGGCGCTGCCAGCGGCGGCAGTGTGGCTGCTGCTGCGAGTGGCATGCTTGCAGGAAGTGCCAGCCAGGGCACAAAGGCTGCTGCAGCAGCTAGACCAATGAGTGCACCCAGGCAATTTGGGCTGCAGCACCAGCAGCAGGTACCACCTGCCGCACCGCGCCAGTTCCAGCGCCGTGCTGACAGCACCACAGCATCTGCAGCAGCAGGCAGCGCATGGCAGGGTGCTGCATCCCGGGCGCCAAGCCAGTCAGCAGCAGCAGGGACAGGTGTTGTGGCTAGCAAAATCAACTCAGCCACTGCTGCTGCTGCTGTCAGCAAGCCAGCACGGCGCACTGCCAGCGCAGCAGCACCTGCAGCACGCGCATCAACCAGCGCTGTACCTAGGCGTCCTGCAAGCGCAAGAATCAGCACACGGGCAGCCAAGGCAGCCGCAGCGGCAGCAGCGGCAGCAGCAGGCGCAATTGCTGCTGTAGTGGCAAAACCCATTGCTGCTAGGCCGCAGGCAGCAAAGCGCAGCCGGCCTCAGACTGCCAAGCCAGCACCAGCAGCAGCACCAGCAAGGCCTGCAGACAGCGCTGCACTGATGCTGTTTGGTGAGATGGACAGTGACAGCCTGGATGATGTAGAAGGAGAGGACGAGGAGCAGCAGCAGCAGTACCAGCAGCAGCCACAGTACGGCCGTGCTGCTGCTGGTGCAGGCAGCTTCGGCATGTTTGGCGGCGACTTCCCTGCGCGTGGCGTGTTTGGGGCTGGCAGGGCAGTGCACAGAGCCGCCAGCGGTGCAGGCGCAGTGCGGGGGCGGGCTCCTGCAAGCGTTCCTGCAAGCAGCTGGCTTGCAGAAAGCCAGCGGCCGGCTGGCAGGCAGCAGCAGCAGCAGGCAGTCAGCGGAGCGCTGGTGGACGATGATGAGCTGGCAAGGCAGGTGGCTGCGCAGATAGCCCGCCACCGCATCAAGCGCATGCGGGCTTCACAGAGCTGCATCGGCTAGGGGCTGGCAGGAGCTGCCTGGCCCTGTATATTTGAGTGATACGAGCTTTGATGTTTCATTCTGTGCTTTGGCTCGCCCGTCGGACGGGTGATTGACCCTACTGGCAAGCAGTCTGTGCTGCGGCCGCGTGCTGATGCTGTCACTGATCAGTGCTGTCATGACAGTGGCACCAAGGTGCACCCTGATGCTGACCACTAACGGTGGCAGAAGCTGCACCACGTGGTGAATGTATACTACGGTGTTTGTGACGCTGACAACTTGTGATGCTGTTTTGTTTTGAACCGTCGCAGACCACTATTGCACCGGAGGTCGGTTCCTTGTGGAACTTCTTGAATGCCTGCGGGAGTCTTTGTCTGTGGGTGTGGCCTGTCTGACGTAAGATGTAACAACTTGGCTGATGTGTGCCATGCGTCGGCGGCTGTAAGAACTGCGAGCTCGAGTCTACTTCACAACAAAGGGTGCAAGAGACTTTGTGCTGTGAACTTTGCTGGGCGCAGCTGTACAGCCCGCAGGCCTATCGCCTGGAGGAGCATCCAGTCCAGCAGATGCACAACCAGTAGTACCATATACCATGATACACAAATGCACACATGGCGCTGAAGATCAGGGTGACGCTTGATTGTTAAACATCGGAAACAAGTCCCAAATCATCAACATCCAATCCAACATCAACTTCTTCTGGCAGCAGCCAACTGCTGCTGCTGGCAGACGCGCATCAGGGTTAACTCTTTGCAAGCAACAAACGTCAACGCACACAGCTCAATCGCCGCAGCCCGCTGGCATCATGATGCTCCCCACGTGACCACAATGCACACGTACATGTGCCCACATGCCCGATCGAAGACATCAACAACAGCAGTCAAGCCTTGTTTTGTCACCCCACGCCAGCGAGCGGCACAGGGACGCTGCCAGTTTCCAACAGCCCTAACAACACTCCTCAGTCACAATCATCCACAAATAAGCCAGACTGGAACCATTGCTCCCCTGACTCCACAGCCAGCACCCAGGCATGCCAGCACCCACTAGTTGGCAGTACTGCCCACTGTCCGGTTACGGAAGCTGCAGCTTTACGCCTTTGCAACCGCCCTGCGCCGCGCGCCGCCTGCTGCCGGCCCTGCAGGGGTCAGCTCCGTCTCCAGTGGCTCCGTGGCGTTGCCGCCCTCCCCTACTGCACACTGCTCTGGCATGTCGCCCGACCCCTTCTTCTTGCCAAAGCCCAGGCGGCCTGCAGGACAGCACGCAGCAGCAGCAGTGCATTTTGTTTGCGAAGCAAGGATGGAAGGCACGGATGTACTGCAGGTCACACACTGCTCCTGCCCTGGCTCTTGGTGGCAGCGGAACTCAGCACAAAGTGCTGCCCTGGCGCCCTCCCAACCATGCGTTGCTGCTGATGATGAAATGGAGCACCCCGCCACCACACTTGAAACATGCCATAATAAGCAAGCCTGCATACCCTCAGCCGCCTGCGCAGCTGCGCAACTGCGCAAGTACACACCTGCTACGTTGCTTGCTGCGCCCGCCACGTTGCTGGCTGCGTTGCCGGCCATGTTGCTCATCTTGGTGGTGGCAGGTGTGGCCGGCTCTATGCCCTTGAGCTCGTTCAGCTCAGCCAGGGCTCTGTCCAGGGCATCATGCACACGCAGCGCCTGGCCCACCTGCGCGTACAGCACCGTCAGCAGGCTGCGGGGCGGCGGGCCGCCACCAGCAGCAGCAATTTGTGAAGTTATGGCAAAAAGAGACCAGCATGTCTTGCAATGTATAGTCGCATTGGTTGTCAGCGGCCCTGGCAGATGTTCAGACTATTGAGCCTGCAGGCAGCCGCTCATTATGCCGCTTATCAAGCAGTTGAAAATAACAGCAGCGCTGCGCGGGCATGCAGCAGATGTCATTGGCTTTCAGTCGTGCTTTGTGTGGCGCCGCACAGGTGCTGCTAATTATGCTTCGTCATCTTGCTTCAAGATCACCAAGCACAATGAGCGCCGACTGTGCAGCGCCACACCAAAGACGGCGGACGGCCGACAACAGCTGCTGCTTGCCAACGCAGCGCTGCTGTTGCATGTGCGCACCTGAGTCGCTTCGCTGAACAGCGAGCTGAAGCTATGCTGCTGCAGCATGAGCCTTGCACGCAGGATCAAGCACAATGCTGCCTGCAGGTTGTGACCCCGGAAACAGCACTGCGATGCGCTGCGTGCACACGCCACATGGCCGCATGCTATGCTGCTCTCCCCGAGATCCTATGCGGCCAGGCTCACCACCACAGCGTGAAGGCCATGGCAGCGATCCAGAAGTTGCGCTCCTCGCGCCACTTCTTGGCCAGCACGCTGATGCGCTGGTTGGGCGTCAGCTCGTGGTCCAGCGCCTCCTGCGCGCTCTTGAAGGTGCGGAAGCCCGAATCTGGCGCAGTGGCAGCAGCGGCAGCAGCAGCAGCAGGAGGTGAGCAAAAGCATTGCGTGTCAACAACGGCAGCTAGCAGAACAAATACAAGGTTTGTCAATGCGAGGCAGCGGCAGCCCTGATGCAGCGGAGGGAACAGCAGCGGATGCAGCAGGCACAGATGGCGTGCTGCTCGTCACTACAAGTGCACAGCTTGCTGCAGGCTGGGCTATGGGATGCCCGCTGCTGTTGTGGCGTCCCTTGATGGGAGCTGTGTCAGTGGGTGGGGCCTTGGCAACTGCCTGCTGTGTGCGACTACAGCGAGCAGCTGATGCAAGCTCTGCTGTCCTTGTGCTGTGAGTGGCGCAGACAATGTCAGACGTTACCTGCAACACCTGGCGGTGTTCTAGCTTCGCTGCAACATGTGAAGGCCTTGAATGCACACATGCAGTGTGCATGAACGTGCACAGCAAGTGCGACAGGGTCCGAGGTTGACAGCAACATGGGCTCACGCCGCAACTCGTGCCATAGCACTCTGGCTGTTGTCAAAAACGTCTTGCTAACTTGCCACTCACCCGCTAGAGGCACGCCAGACAGGATGAGGGCCATGTGCACAAACCGTATGCCTCCCACTGCAATGCAGCAGCAACAGCAGCAGCGTCTCAAGGTTGGTTGCTGATGATGGCTGCTGTGAGCTGTAGCTGCCAGTTCTGCACGTTCGCTACTTACACACTGGGAAGTTTAGCACCTTGCTGGTGAACAGCAGGAGGCCCTTGCGGACATTGCGTGGGAAGGGCAGCACCAGCAGGAACGTGAGCAGCATGGGCGGGGGCAGCAAGAAGTTCACCAGCACCCGCCAGCCCGTAAACGACGACATCGTGTTTTGATCAGCTTTTCAACTGAGCGGACGCAGTGATCAGTGCGCTTTGGTGTCTCGTGTGTCAGCTGTGATTCAATCCGTTGAGCAGCTGTGTTTTCAAGGCAGTACTCGTCAAGATGTCAACTAAAGGTGCAAAACCGTTGAGTTGCAACCTCTCCTCGTGCTGCTTGTACCTGCTCGTGTTGCATGGCATACGGACCAGCTGTGACACGGTACACTGCCAGGCTTTTGCTTCTTGTCTGGCAGCACCGTGAGTTAGACTGCAAAACACATGACTTTCTGTGGTTGAAATCTTCAGTAAAATACTGTTTCCTGTTGTTGTTGCCAAGCTCACCCTGTTGCAACCGCAATCCCACTCGGAAAGTCCGACGTAAAATCATATGCCAGCCACAATCACATGGACCGAGATGCGTGCAACCTGGTTGTGAACGGGCCAATGGACCGTACTAGACGCCAGCAGGAGCAGCTGCAGCAGCATCAGGAGCAGCAGCAGCAATGCTCTCAAGGAGTGCTGGACATTGAAGGGGTTCTTGGCATGGTGTTTGAGCTGCTCGAGCCTAGGCTGCTGGCCAAGGCAAGATGCACATGCAAGCTGTGGCGGCAAGTGGCCAGCGACCTGCAAGTGAGACACACAACCTGCTGGCCACATGGCACTAGGGGGTCCTTTGGCGGATGCACATGACTGCAGTACTCTCCCGTCTGTTTACGCTGCCTGCACACTTTGCAGAATATGTTTCAGTATTGTGTACGCTTCAAAGTCTTCAAAATGCTCAATTGATGGGGGTGCATGACAGCAGCACCGGTCCTGCAAGCAGCGCTCCTCCATGCGTCCACATGCACAGCCGAGTGAAACGCATAGGTTAATGCTCATGCACGCACAGCAAGTGCTACAGCAAAAGAGCGACCTGATGTCTGCCAAACCGTGCAGCCAAACAGGCTTTCTTGATGCTCAAGCTGCTGCTGCGCCACCATGGTGCTCAACTGCTGTTGTGCACCACCTGCTTTGCTGTGCTGTATATGTGGCTTCAACTGCTGTGCTGTCAGGTGCGCAAGGCCTCGTTCATCCGCCACTGGCAGCTGCTGGGCGTGCATGGCCAGCCAAGGCAGCTGCAGTTCTTTGAGGTGCGCGGCAACAGCTGCCAGCCGGCACATGGCAGCAGCATGTGTGCGTGTGGCCAGGCTTGATGGGGTTCGAAATTTTTGTTCTTGTCAGAGTGCTGATGCAGCTCTTCAGCGTATGGAGGCCACGTGCATACTCAGCCAGCAATGCGGCTGCAGACAACTAAGCACACAAGGCTTGCTGTGCAACGCGCATGGAGGCTGTTGTCAACATACACAGCAGCTGCACGCACAATGGTAAGCAACACGCCTGCAAGCACTATGCAGCTGGGCATCAGCACACAGCAACATAGAGTTCTGAAAATCCTCTTGCAGCTCTGCCTGCTGTCTTGTTAAAATCTGCCAACATTATGCGTGTGTTGCCGCACGATCGTGTGCCTGCAATGCTGCAGACCGCCGCGCTGGCCAGCTTTGTGAGGCAGCATGTGGTGCTGCGCACAGATACGTTGCAGATGCTGGCGGTGCGCCACGGCACCGACGTGCCCGGGCTCAAACGCGTGAACAACCTCATGACGGAGCATTCGCTGCACTCGCGCACTCACCTGTTCATACCCGGTGTGTGCAGGGCATGGGCTTATGTTTCTGCAGCAGGGGTTTTGAGGTTCAAGTTCAGGGATTGTAGCGTGCTTGAGTTGTGTGGGGCCACATGATAACGATGGCGATCATCGTGTGGTGGCAATAGGGTCTGGGGTAGGTGCTTCTCTGTACAAGGCATGGTTGCGGGAAGGTGTGGATCTGCCAGTTTGCAGCAGCGTCTGCAGCAGCAGCGCAAGCGCGTGCAGCAGCAGGCCTTGCCGTGCGTTTAGTGCAGCTGCTGTCAACTCAGTACTCAGCCTGCTCACATCTGCTGTAGCACCAGCATGTGTTCACGGCTCTTCTGCTCTTGCTGTTGTGCTGTGCAGTGGCCAGTCGCGAGCAGCTGCAGGGTCAGCTGGTCAGCTTTGCCTTCTGCCCGCTGTCCAAGCGCCAGTTTGCTGTGCTGCGCGGCGGCCTGCACCAGCAGCAGCAGCAGCAGGGCACAGGCACAGCGGCAGAGGAAGAGCATCAGCAGCAGTTGCACCCGCAGGGCCAGGGCAGTGCGGGCCACAGCGCTTTTAAGGTAATGATGATTGATTGTGTTTTCGGTGGAGTTGAATTTTGCCCGCGTGGCCGCTTCAATCAGTCGGCGGTCACAGCACCCAATCAGCCGCCAGCACATCCAGATTTGAGTTTATCTTGCATCTCTATAGTGTTCTGCCGACGCATGCTGCGCGATGCCTGCATTGTTGCCGCTCACACACATGCACAAATGCACCACATGCACACATGCGTTGTCCACAACAAATTTGCAGTGGGCCCTCACCGCGGCTGCTGCCGCAGCGTGACGTTCTGGTGGCGCAGCTGTGCCAGCTGTAACTCTATGATATTCTCAACACTGCTCGCGTGTCTGCTGCTGCAGCTTGAGGCGCTGGAGGCCAAGCTGTGCCAGCTGCTGGGGCGCAGCCTGCACGTGGACAGCGATACAGCTAAGTTCTACCTGGGCGAGGCGGGCGGAGATATTAAGGCAGCCATGGAGGCCTTCGGTGAGCGTCATTGCATGTCATAACATGCGTGTAACACGTCGCATTGACGTGGCTGAGCTTGCGGCTTTGATTTGCGACGGAGGTCAACAGCCGGCGCAAGGATTGGTTGCGCAGCTCCACCGTTTTTTCAGAGCAGCTGCTGTCTTCTTTGGCCAACACGTTCGTGAAACTCATGTTATTGACAAACCGAAATTGCTGCTCTGCCTGCTGACTGCCTGCACAGCGCAAGACCTGGCCTGGGAGGGCACCACACCCGGGCCTATCCGCACAGCGCCCGTACAGCGCTGGATCGAGGGCAAGGCCGGGCTGTGAAGCTGCCAAAGCAGCAGCTGCAGCAGTAGCAGCAGTAGCGCTTGCAGGAACACATGTGCTTACAAGCAGTGCATGCATGCAGGACAAGCAGAAGCAACAGGCGCCTTCCGCCATGCTGTCACCATCCCAACTTCAGCTCTCTGTAACATACGTGTGTATCAGTGCTTCTGTGTTCTGTTCAAGCCAACTGTGGCTGATTAAGGGGCAGTGCTGTGCCCTTGCATGGTGCAGCAGAGGTGCGCTGGTGTCACCCAATCAGACACTAGCAAATTCTTCCTCATCTGCGTCTTTTGTACACAAGCTTTTCGACAGTGTCGCAGTTGCAGGTTGCACGCAGCACAGTGCTGCAGCCAAGGGCACTGCCTCGACTTGTGTGCACATCACACAGCAGTGTCCTTAGCGCTGTGTCGCATGCTTGGAGTGTTTTAGCGCGGAGCTGATGGCCGCCGGCAGCCAGATGTTCCTGCTGATGGGGCTGCTGCAGCACCATCTGTGAGGGGCTGCCTGCATACTGCAGAGTTCTTTGAATGCTCAGCCCCCAGGGCCTTATGCTGATACATCATGATGCATGCTCAAGGTTTGGCGGTCTATCTCCTGCGTTTGTTCAGCAGTAAGTCGAGCTGGGACGCCGTGTGCGACAGCATTGTGTACGTGTGCTAGTTTGGGTTTACAGTATGCAGGCGTTTTGTGCCTCCCCTTCATCATCATATTCATGTGCTTACCCAAAGCCACGCATTTGTACATGCGCATCCGGCAGGATTCTGCCGCGTCCTTCATTTATAGGATGGTGCTCTCAGTCTAACCCGGAGCTGCTAGCATTATGATCTGATCAGGTGCGGCCTGGCTGTCATGCTGTGGGCCCTGTGGTTGGTGCTGCACCCTGCTGTGCAGCGGTGCAGCTCTACAAATCATGCAAGCGCTGCGGCAGTGCCCGCAGTCCTGCCTGCTGTGCTTGGCCTAGTGATTTGCACTGGTGCGGGAACCCTCTAGAGGCTGAGGAATCTGACGATATGTAGCGCGGCATCAGAAGCAACTTGTTTCAAAGTTTGCAGCGTTGTACCATACCCAGTCTGCAGAGTTAACTCAAGAACGTTCTTGCTGCATTTGTCATATGATTCAATTTACTGTGAAGTCTGCCACCGGCGCTGCAGCCTAGTCTGGGCCTAGCCGCTGCTGTTGCGGCTGGCAGCAGCAAGCCAGCTGGCTGGGTTGTGTGACGGTTCAATCAAGGCTCGCTGCGAGTGCACACCAGCCTGCACTTCAATTGCCGGCGTTAGTGCTGCCTGGTTGATGGTGCAGACTAGTCACGTGTAGATGATGGCGTTGTGCTGACACAGCATTCAGACAAAGTTGCCGCCGGCTACTGCGTAGCACTGAAAAAATGGCTGTCTTGTGTGTACTGCTGCAGCACAGCATCGATGCTGTGAAAGATATCTTTGCAGACAGCACCCAGCTAATGGCGTGAGGTGTAGGTAGCTTCCATCTGCACATATCCTTCTGCAGATCGAGTAGGCATTGTGCATCCTAGCAGTTGTCCTGCAGGGCAACCTTATTGTCCTGCAGGGCAATATTGCCCATAATTATTAATCCCTGTGCCACTTGCATGTTGCCCCGTCCATTAGTGTGCTGCCGGCATTTGGCAGCAGCGCTGGATGAGCCTTCAGCTGGCGTTTACTGGCGCTGGTGCGCAGTGCGTCGATGGCTGCAGGCACATGTGCCTACTTTGTACAAAGTAGGTGCCGTGACTTGTGTAAAAGGTGTAAAAGGCTGGACGTTCGTCTTATGTCGTCATCGTCATCATCATCATGTTACTCATCCGTGCGTCTTATGTCCTAATGTTCTTTATGTGTAGACCTGCATTCTTTCATTGCAGCTGATATAAGTAGTAGACGGACCCAGCGCTGAACCTGCCTGTTTGAAAAGCTGCCGTCACATCCAAGGTTGTTGCGTGACCAGGCCGTGTAAGAAGTTACAGGAAGCACACATTGCAAAAGCACGATGCAACATGATGTTCACTCACGGCCAGATAACACAGCCAAACGACAGCGCTGTCTCGGCTAGCCTGTCTCGGCAAGGCCGTTTATCGCCATGCATGTTGCAATAAGCACGCAAGTTCGGACGAAAAATAATATTCCTGGTGGTCAGCAGAGGCGACATCCCGCCGCCATAGCCCCCACGTAGAATCACAGGCAGCAGATCTGCTCATCTAGATGTTCAAGCACTGAAGTCCCAAGCCCATGGCAACTGTGCAACTCACTGTGGGAAGACAGGAAGCATACAACTCGGCAACAACTTGTATACAACCGATTTATGTATACGTCTTGTAAACAGCAGTTGTAAAACTATACAAGTTCTTGTATATTTGGAGCACATACATGCCGTGAAACATGCTTAAACGGAGCTAATCTGCGGTGTTATGATGCAGGATATATATGTTAGAACTAGTAGTGTTGCGTGACAGCTCAGTCCCGAACTGCTGCAGGGCGCAAAGTTCATAGAGCCAGATGCATGAAACTGGGACTGGTGCTGCTATATTACGGGCGTCACAAGCCACGGGCAAGGTACCGAACTATGGATAACCGCTGTCGGCGTCAGCAAGCCCCAGGAACTGCATGTACCAGTCAACTGGTATGGTACAGCCAAACAGTCCTGCTGGCAGAGTACCAGATCCGACACCTACCGGTGCTGACCTTGGCCCTGTCACATTGCTCATTATCTGCAAAAAACATCGATTCAAAGGCTGCAACGAAGAAGCCACCGGTGTTTCGTGCAGTGCGGAAGTTCCGGGTACTTCCACCGAAGGCGGAAGTTGACTCGACTGCGTCTTCGAGGCGTGTGCCCTGCCTACTACACAGCTTCCAGGACGCAGACCTTAAACATACTCTTTCAATGTGCCTTGCAACTGCAGTTCATGAGCTTTGCTTGACCGCCAACACTGTTTCGCACTTTGCAATCATTCCAGGGCGCTGGCCCTCAGTCGCCCTCTCCGCCACTATGCAGCAGAATTGCCGCAACTCTATTCGTGCATCAGCAACTGTTGAGCTATATTTGATGATGGTCAGCGATATGCGGAATAGCGTGCACTGCAACCGGGGAACTTTGCATGGATATGCATGGAGTGGCTCAGCAAGGACGGCTCGCGTTTAACTACCTTCACAACGTCAAGCACACTGAGAATACGTCGTCCGAATACATAGCGAGTAACCGCATGCACGCATATACGGTCCACCGATGGGGCACCACGGCCTTGCAGCAGCAGCAACAGCAGCAGCAGCAGTAGCAGCAGGGGGCGGTGTGACCTCCCATGGGGTGCGAAAGACAACTTCGCTCCATTGCAACCAGCATTTTTTGCAAAAAAATATTGGTGCAAATTGCTGCTGAGGCACATGTTGGGAACCTTGTCAAACACTCATCTTGATTTTTCTTTTTTGTCCGTGAATCAGCACCCTGTGAAAAAATGCAGCCAAGTTGTGCATGATCAGGGCGGCTGTATCAGTATACGTACCAGCTGCCAAGCCTTAACTGTAACACTGCACAACTGCCACAAACAGTCTGTATCGTATGTCACAGCAGCGGACCATGCTCACAAGACATGGTAATAAAGCAGCTGTAGTCTGACGCAGACAACATTGTGCCTGTCCACACAGCCCTCCTTCACGGCGGTACATGCGACATCATCCAAACGCGTCAGAGGACATGCGCCCTGCTCGCAGCAACAAGGTCTTGTCACGAGGGCGCGTCAACGCAACAACAGTTCACAGGAAGCCGAACAGCTAACACCAACATTGTCATCTCGCTGCTGCTGGTGCAGCTGCCACCAGCTCTTCTATGTCCTTCAGGCCGCCGGTGCTGCTGCTGCTGCCGGCTGCCTCGCTGCTGCAGCCGCCAGCTTGCTGCGCGTGCTGGATCACCAGCTGACCACACGCACCTGCAGCAACACCATCAGCAGCGCCAGCAGCAGCAGCAGCAGTAAAGGTAGCAGCAGGCTGTCAAGCAATATGGCGTGCATGCTGTGTGCCTGTGCTCCCTGTACCTAACTGCAATTCCAGCGCTTACGACCCCACCGCAAGGCACTGCACCATGCAGAACATAGCAGACTGTGCAACAAACCCCTGCCAACTCGGGGCATCCTCTCCCGCTGGCACCTGCAACCTTGAACAATTGCTCACTGCTGCTGCTGCTGCCTCTGCCGCACTCCTACTGCTGCAGGTGTCCAAAGCACAGCCCATGCAATGCAGCAGCAGCACCCACACACCTGATATGTCCTGGCCCTTCTCCTGCCGAATGGTGCAGTGCAGGCCGTAGCTGCTGCGCAGGATGCGCTGGAAGCCCTCCACTGAGCCCTCAGCAGGCGCTGCAAAGAAGGGGCCATCGGGCTGGTACACGGGGTTCCAGGGGATGAGGTTGATCACCATGTCGCGGCCCTGCAGGGCACAGCAGCAGCAGCAGCAGCAGCAGCAGCAACACTTACGCAGATGCCGTAGGGTGTCAGCAAAATATACATGCTGATGCATAGGTGCACAGCAGCCCAGCATGACCTGCCAACTGCTGCACCCCTGCAGCACCACCCACATGTTTGCAGGCATGCCATCCCTTCACAAGAGCATACAGTCGCAATGGCCAGCTGTGGCGCTTTCCTACACTGCTGCTGCATCAGTTAGCATCTGAGCACTGCCTGGCCAGCGCACCTGCAGCAGCTGCCCCAGCTCATGCGCCTGCTCCGGGCCGTCATTCACGCCAGCCAGCACCACGTACTCCACAAACACGCGCTGCTGGCTGGCAGCCTGGTACTCCGCCACAGCGTCCATTAGCTTGGCCAGCGGGTAGGCGCGCGCACTGGGCACAATGGTGCGCCGCAGCTCTTGGGTGGGGGCATGTAGCGACAGCGCCAGGCTCACTCCCTGCAGAGTTGAGCGTATGGGAGAATTGGCAGGCAGGCGAGGTGCATGGTGAAACGGGATGCAGACAGCAGCGTTGACACACGCCCCTGAACCAGGCAAGCAGCAGCAGCAGCAGAGGTATGTGCTGCATCCGCAGTGCACTACTCCTGCCTTGGTAGTGCGCTGCACTGCATTGCATTGCATTGCATTGCATTGCATTGCATTGCACAGCCGCCCAGCTCACCGGCAGGTCAGCAGCCATCTGCTTAATGCGCGGGATGACGCCCACAGTTGACACGGTGATGTGGCGGCACCCGATGCCAAACAGGCGCGGCTCGCCCATCATGCCCACGGCCGCCTTGACTGCCTCATAGTTGCTCAGCGGCTCACCCATGCCCTGCAGCAGCAGCAGCAGCAGCAGCAGCAGCAGCAGCAGCAGCAGCAGCAGGAGCGCAAGTGAAGAGGAGAGACAGGTGTTACAGACAGTAACTACCATACATGTTGCAGCACCAGTACAAGGCAGGTTGAAGCCAGGAAGTTTCACCTGCTGGGCAGTGGCTCTAGTGTTTGAAGCCACACAAACCATGGCTCAATTGTGCTTCTCACAAGGTCATACATAGCAGGCCCAACTGCTTGCAACTGCTCCTGCAGCGCCGGCCCCCATGCACATGATGCCGAGTAGGGGCATGCATCAGCTGCTCTACAGTAATGCTACCAACACACGGCATGCTTCCATTCCTGTCACGCCTCCCCGCCCACCATGAACACGATGTTGCGTATGGGCGTCACGCGCGTGGCGTGCACCAGCTGCTCCACAATCTCGCCGCAGCACAAGTTGCCCTTCAAGCCCATGGTGCCTGCAGCAGCAGCAGCAGCAGCAGCAGCAGCAGCAGCAGCAGCAGCAGTTGACAACTTATCTAGCTAACTGGCAACTCATTGCTCACGCGCTGTTGCCAATTGCTGGCCCTGCACTGCATTGTACGCTGCTGCAAGGATAGCCCCACCACACAGCTTAGCTACAGGTTTGCTGCAGTGGCGGTGTCCTCTGTCAAAGCAATTAACGCACCTGTTGCACAGAATGTGCAGCCCATCTGGCAGCCAACTTGTGATGACACGCACAGCGTGCTGCGCTTGTTGCCCCAGCCGGCTGCCTCCTCCCTGCCTGTGTAACGGTCTGCAGGTACACAACACCAGCGGAGATGCGGCAGCATAGTCAAATCCACACAACCACTCAAGGAGATGTTCTGCTGCAAAGGTAGCAGGGCGTGCCACTGTACCACTGGAGCAGTCTTTGCTGTGTTCACTGTGTGTCGACAATCCTCTCAGCTCCTGCCGTGCTTCGTTGCTGGGCATGACAGCTGCAAGGATGCCACCAGCAATGCCACGTCAACCAAGGCCGCTGTTGCTGCTGCTGCTGCTGCTGACGCTGACACTGTAGTTTTGATGAAGTGCAAAACCACCTCGTGCGCACCTGACGTGTCGTAGTGCATGAGCACTGCCTCCACACGCGTGCCATCCTGTAGCTGCTGCTATCAACCATGGTCGCTGTTGCTGCTGCTGCTGCTAACGCACCTGACGTGTCGTAGTGCATGACCACTGCCTCCACCTGCATGCCATCCTGCAGCTGTATGAGCAGCTTGGTGGTGTCCCCGCCCGTGGACTGCTGGCAGCGCAGCACCGTAGAGGTGCAGCGGCTGAACTGCTGCTCCAGCAGCACAGCCGCTGCCTTGGGCAGGTCTGGGATGTCTGACCAGGCGACGTCTGGGTTCTTCAGGAGCATGCTGCCGGGCGAGGAACAGGTGTAGAGGCAGATGAAGCAGACAACAAGACTGTTGCAGGCCTTGAGGCACAGCATGTGCATGTTTTACTTTTATGCGGTGCATAGCTGGGAAGCTGTGCTCCAGGCTGGGTGACAGCACATGCTGCTGCTGCTGCTGCTGCTTCCCATGTACCTCCGTACGTCATGTACAGCAGCTTGGTTTACCGATATCGATACTTACCTCCAGAGTTTGTAAACATGGCGCTCCTTTATGCCACGCTCGCGAAAGGCTGCAAGCACGGCGGGCAAGTCCCAGACTGACTGTGGAGACAGCACTCTCGACGGCGCCATGGGCCTGACGCTCGCTGTCGACCTATGGCTGCACAAATGTAGATGTATCAACTATTCGAGTTACAGGTTGTAAAGGCACCGCCTTCGTGCTGACAGGTCAGGTTCTCTGAGGATGAGCTGCTGCAGGAACACAGCAAGACTCAACTGCTGTATGCTGATAAGGTTGATGTTGCACATCTGTATCTTGCTTGACAGAGGTGTAAACTGTATGTGCATGTTGGCACCCTGGATGCTCACTTAACGTGAATGACAGGCAGGCAGTCTCAAGCAGCTAGGGTTCTTCAAGACAGCCGCTGCACCTTCTACCACCCCTGTCTTCAGCGTTTTGCACCTTGCTGCTCACCCCTTGCCCTTTAGGGACCTCGTGTAATTTAGTTCAAAAATGCTGCGCTTGGCAGTAATGCAACAAACATGCACCAACATGCCAAGGTGCTGCAAGCATAGGTGGCACTCAGGCATCCCGCAACACATTCCCTTGATGCCCTTGATGGAGCATAACCTCCACAAACATCTGATCTAGGCTCTGCCGTTTTGCATCAAAAAAGTCAACAACCAACTTCAATGAGTTGTTGTACTACAAACACAAGCCAAATGGCAGGCACTACAAAATCAAGCTGGTGACGGTATATGTACCTACTTGGCACGCGCAATCTAGTCAGACTGCAAGCATACCACTGAGGGGATCATTACATGGCTTGTAACAGCTAGCTAATGTACTAAACACCGGTTACATCTGTCAATAACGTGAGCAAACAGCAGCAAGCATGATAAGGCAGCATGTACTAGGGAGGGAAGTGGCACCTCCATTAGCTTTGCCTCGTCAGTCCTGCGCGATCCTACACTGTCCTATTGCCCGGTCTGGCCTGGAGCACCTGGAGCAACAGCTGAGCAGCATGCTACCGGCGGAATGGCGCCATTCAGGTGATAAGTTTCATGTTACTTGATGACTTGTGCTGGCTAACACGCAGGGTGTTTGCTCAGGCGTCTCGTGAATGGTCTTGTCTTTTCCAGTCCTGCCAAGTCGATTATGTCGACGCGCATTTCGATCGCAAGTGCTCAGGATGTCTACATGCTTACATGCTATATGCAAACTCTCTGTGAGCAGCCGCTGCTTGGCACAATCACCAGACAGTGCAGGCTCTGTTATGTTCAGTTTGCAGCATCCCACATACCAGACCACTGCGGCACCAACAGCAGATTTGAGCCACCACATGAGCCCCAACACGATATCCAGTGTTTGACCAAAAACTGCTGCAGCACTGACCCGCACCAGGTGGTAGGGACCCAAGGCACATCAGAAACTTGCCTGGCACAGTAAGCCGGCCATTATCACAACGCTCAAGCCCCAGCGCATGGTGATAAGCCCCAGCCCCGCAGACTCAGTTCAATATTCAGCCCTCTTGCCAGCTGCAGGCACTTGGTGATTCAGCAACTGCTTGGTTCATCCAGCTGCTCCGCAAAACCTCTGCCAAACCCCTGAAAGTAGCAACAGCGGCAACAGCAGCAACAGCAGCAACAGTGCCAACGAGCCTGTCAACACAGCTGTCCCACAAGCACTGTGATTCTGACGCACTAGAATCATGGCGAAAAAACTGTCCTGCAAGCAAGTGACAGCTGCGTTTCTGGCGCCCTTGGGCATGGCAACATACCTTTCCTGCAAGCACCCAGCAGCTGTGTTTTCTGCGCCCTGGGGCCATGGCAACACCACTGGCCTGCAAGCATGCAGCAGCTGTGTTTCTGGCGCCTTGTCACTGTGTGCAAGCAAGCGTGCTTGCTGTACGTCTGAAACTGTAGGTGCTTTAAACCCACGCACCTGGCACCGCAGATCCCAATGCGCCTTGCGCTTCTTGCGGCTCCAGCTACTCTGCTGAAGCTGTAGGCTGGGGCATGCTGCTCTGAGGCAGCATGAACAGCTCCACGGGTGTGAGGCTCTTCATCACGCTGGCCCAGCGGGTCACGCTCTTAGTTGCCTCCTCCCGGTCACGCATCTCGATCGCCAGCTGCTGCGCATGTGGGTTGCTGATATTCTCCAAGACGTCCACTGGCAGCCGCAGCGAGCGCAGCCCGTGCATGTCTGTGATGCCACGAGCCAGCTCTGTCCTGTTGGAGAGACTGATCAGCTGCCTGCAGCAGCGCAAAGGGCAGGAGCGATTACAGCAGCAGTAATTGCTGTGTTACGTCCAGCAGCCAGATGAGGTGTCCATTAGTAGCAGCATACACTAACATGCTGTTTGGCTTGAACCCAATCGCAATTCTGCATTTGATAACCACAAGCAGTGTGCTGGCTTGGCTACTTACTCTGCATACATCGTGCAGGACAGGAATCCTGCGGCTGGCATCCACCAACGCAGCAGGAAGTCTGCAATGAGAGGGTGGTACCATTTCACCCCTGTGGCTCGGCTGATGGTGATGAGGTGCTTTGGCCGCGTCTCGCAGCACGTCCACAGCGCCTGCCATTCATCAGACTCGAGCGCTTCCTGCAAGCACTGCTACTGCAGTACTGCAGGGTTGCTGGCCCACTTGAAGGCTGTCAAGCCGTCGAACAGCCTCTATAGTTTGACAGTAAGCATGCCTGGTGGTGCACCTCCGAGGGCTGTGGCATAGCACTCGACAGTGATGCCCACTGCATAGGGCATGCCCGACTCATCTGCCACTTTGTGGGTAACAGTCATCTTGGGAGCAGTTGGCCGTGGCCACAGCATCTCGGGCGTTACGTTGGCGATGTTATCCACCGTCAATACATTAAGCGCATCCATTGTGCGAGCGAGGGCGTCGCTGATGCGATGATGTCAGGACGAGCAGCACTGCTTCTGTTCAGCTTTGCAGACGATAGATGATCTAAGCACCAATACTTGTAAAATACTTGTAAACATACCTGTAAAACTTTCCATTCCAGACACATAGCATCGTTGAGAACTTTATTATCTACAACTCGATGCACAGTCGTTTTCAAGGCAGCTCAAGTTCAAGGGCAAAACCCCTTGCGCGCCAAACACGACGATTTCTGCTGCGCTGTGGGCAACTCACGCCAATTATGTCGGAATCAAAGGGGAGACCCTTAGGTCACCTAACCAAACCACGTGGTTGTCTGCTACAGAGGAGCCAGCAGAGCGGCTGCTGCTGTGTCGTAAAGGTATTCCCTCGTCCAGCCTGCTCAGCTATTACGATCTACCTTATACAGCCCTTCCTGCTTGATATATATGCGCCTTTCGGCCACTGGTCACTCATCAGCTCTAGAGACCTCTGTGGATTCACTGAGTCTGCTGCAGCAACCTTGGCCCATGGGCATGGCGCGTCTCTCATTCGCAGGACGGGCTGTGTAGAAGGCATACACCACGTAATACGTGCGCGTATGATTAAGAGTATTCTGTAATCTAAAATGCACTCAGTGACTGGACTCGAAGCTTGATGCTAACAGTTGTAAAGTGAATCAATTAAGCATACCTGCTCAGCAGCCTGCAGCTCACACTCAGCGATCGAAACAGTTTTAGGATCTTTACCAAGTGGTTTTTGTTTCCAACGTACCATCTGCGCGTGCAGCGTGGAGAATATGTGCGGTAATCCCGATGCTGATTGACGCACATACGAGATACTTTCAACCACTAAACAAACACACAACCATAGTCTGGTGCAGGTGCTAACACCCCGCACTAGTTTGGGTTATGCTCATGGTGCTACAACCACAGCGTTTGCATGTCGACATTAAGGCCAACCAACTCTGTTGTCCACGCACCAACCCTACTCCCTGCGCTGGTCGAGCCGGCCTGCTAAAGCAAGATATTAGCAAACAGAGATATGAGGAAGCAGTATGAATTGACTGCGGTCGCGCTCTTGCTCTCTTGCCTGGCACACTTGCATGTATCTGCTGGCAAGTGCCCCCACGCTCACGTGAACCTGGAGACAGGCCCCATTGGCATCGCGAGCCACGAAAGCTGCACCCTGGCGCAAGCTCCTTCGTCTTATGACCGCGCTCAAGTCGATAGCCTGGACATCGATGCAGTGAAGGCAGACATCAAGCACGTGCTCACAGACAGCAAGGCCTTCTGGCCTGCAGACTTCCCTGGGATGGAGGCACACGCTCCAGAAGGCCACTATGGGGGGTTGATGTGAGTGTCATGAAATAAAATCGGGATCTGCTTTCTTCAAAGCTGGCTGGGACTGTCCATGATGCCTCGCAATGCATCATGGCACAACAGCAGTGCATGTTGTGTATACGTACTGTTACTGCGCAGCGTTTCTCCACCAGCCTTGCAGCCATGTATGTACATGTACATTTCATGAACAATCTGTTCGACGATCCACGCCCAGCTAGTATGTGTCTGCATGACAAGCCGTGACCACGCCCATGATATCTCTTCGCCCCTAACCGACTGCTGCTGCTGCTGCTGCTGCTGCTGCTGCTGCTGCTGCTGCTGCTGCTGCTGCTGCTGCTGCTGCTGCTGCTGCTGCTGCTGCTGCTGCTGCCGCTGCAGGGTCCGCCAAGCCTGGCACTGCTCAGGCAGCTACCGCTCTTGGGACGGCCGTGGCGGCTGTGACGGCGCGCGCCAGCGCTTCTTTCCGGAGGGAGCATGGCCCGACAACACCAACCTGGACAAGGCAAGTGGCACTGCGAGGGGTAATCACGCATTTTTCTTACCAGGGGGACGAAATCCTACTGGCTAGTCACACGCAGCAGTCAGGCGAACCTGGCTGCAGGGGATACAAAGGCATTACCTCCACCAGCAAGACACGTCGGACACCCCTATACAGGAGGTGCCCAGCGCCCGGACAAACGCATCATGCTGTTGTCATCAGTTGAAATAACTGTTAGGCACACCTTCCAGGTGTGTTACAAGCCGACAGAAGACGCGCAGTAAGTTCGCGACTAGTGGCCTGTGGAAGGCGGCAGCTGATAGGAGGCAGCTGCTGGCCAGTGCGACCCTGTTGTCAGCGTCATCTGCATACAATACTACTGCTCTAGTGGCAACAGCAACAGCAACCTGTTCACTGCTGCTGCTGCTGCTGCTGCTGCTGTGGCTGCTGCTGCTGCTGTGGCTGCTTGCAGGCACGCAAGCTGCTGCAGCCCATCAAGGAGAAGTGGGACGTCAAAGCACCAGGTGCACTGTCATTTTCAGACCTCATTGTGCTGGCAGGTGAGTGCTGCTGCTGCTGCTGCTGGTTTGCCTGCTGTTGGTCTGACTGCTGCTTGTCTGCCTGCTGCTGTGGCTGCATGCAAGTTGTGAGTGAACTTCGCTGGCGCAATGCTGCTGCAGTGGCTCAGCAACAGTGCTTCTGGCTGCAGTTGCGAGTGCATGCACGCATGACCAGGCACTGGTGTAGGTGCGCTCACAGCAGGATCCTGTTGTGCTGGTGATTGCCTTGAAGTTGGGCGAGGAACCATCTCTGTAGACACAACAGCTGCGGTGATTCATCGCACTGCTGCTGCTGCTGCTGCTGCTGCTGCTGCTGCGCTGCGGCGGCGGCAGCGGCTGCTGTGCCACCAGAAAATTGCACGACGCAAATGCAATCTGGTTTGTGGCCGTTCATGCTGTTGCTGCTGCTGCTGCTGCTGCACAATATGTCCTTACCGCGCAGGTGACACCACCATCAAGGCCATGGGTGGTCCCGTGCTGGGCTTCTGCACTGCCGCATCTGCCATGAAATGTGAGAACGCCACTGCTGCACTGCACACATGTTTTCACTGCGCAGGTGACACTGCCATCCAGGCCATGGGTGGCCCCGTGCTGGCTTCTGCACTGCCACGTCTGCCATGAAATGTGAGAACGCCACTGCTGCACTGCACACATGTTTTCACTGCGCAGGTGACACTGCCATCCAGGCCATGGGTGGCCCCGTGCTGGGCTTCTGTGCGGGCCGCATTGATGACGCAGATGGCAGCGCCAGCCTGGAGCTAGGCCCCACGCGTGAGCAGCAGGCGGTGGCACCTTGCACCAGGGGCCAGGGCATGTGTGAGCAGCCCCTGGGGCAGACCACCATGGGCCTCATGTGAGTGTCATTGTTAATATTGTTATTTTGACAGCATTGTTGTTGCAACCAAGCGAGGGATATAGCAAATTTGTGGGTGGCTGCACTGTTGCACATGACGTAAAACACCTGGAGTATCCTGTATCCACCTTGATCTCATCTTTGCTGCTGCTGCTGCTGCTGCTGCTGCTGCTGCCTGCAGATATGTGGACCCTGAGGGGGAGCTTGCTGTGCCTGAGCCCAAAAACACGGTTGCGGGCATCCGCAGCACATTCGCCCGCATGGTGAGACCCGGACGCGCTTGTCAACAACAATTAAATCCTAATAACTGATGAACTGGAGCCTTATTATGACAGCAGCTATGGCTTGGTAATGTCAGGTGCTGCTGCTGCTGCTGCTGCTGCTGCTGCTGCTGCTGCTGCTTGCAGGGCATGGATGACAAGGAGACGGTGGCGCTCATTGGTGGTGGGCACGCCTTTGGCAAGACACACGGTGAGGGCTGTGGCCTGTGCATGGCTTGTTGAGGTGCAGCAGACGCCACTGGCATATACAGGCATATGCATTGCCCAGTGCCTGCTGCTGATGGCCCGTTTCATTACTTGCTTGCACTGAAATTGTTGCACAACTGCACATGCAGGTGCGTGCCCAACTGGTGCTGGCCCTGACCCCTCAGAGAGTCCAGCTGACCCCTGGCCAGGCACCTGCGGCACCTTTTCTCTTATTAGCATCTTATACTAATCCTTCCAGCCACACTCTTGACTGCTGCTTGTGTGCCACAGGTGCCTGCCCCACTGGTGCTGGCAATGACCCCTCAGAGAGCCCATTCAATCCATGGCCAGGCACCTGCGGCTCTGGCAGCCTGAAAGGCAAGGGGCCCAATGCATTCACATCAGGCTTTGAGGGGCCCTGGACCAGCAAGCCCCTCAAATGGGACAACGAGTACTTCAAGAATCTGGTGGAGTACGATTGGATGCTAATAAGGGTGAGGTTGTTACCAAATGCGTTAGTGACATGTACTTGTTGACAGCGAGGCAGAGTCATGCCAGGCATGTACACGACGTTTGTGAGGTTGTTGTTATTGTGCTACCCGGTGCAGGCTGGTACTGATGGTACCGCTGCTGACTGCGGCCTGGCATTCTGCTGCTGCTGCCGCTGCTGCCGCTGCCCCTGCTGCTGCTGCTGCTGCTGCTGCTGCTGCAGGGCTCTGGCGGCCATTTCCAGTGGCAGCCGCTGGCCAAGCCAGGCGCAACCAAGCAGCCCAAAGACGTGATGATGCTCACCTCCGACATGGCTCTGCTGGAGGACCCTGAATACGTGAAGTATGTGAAGCTGTTTGCTGAAGATCAGGCTGAACTTGATGAGACCTTCAAGAACGGTGAGCCGCTGGCAGCGGCCAGGTAGCAACAAGTTTGCCAATAGGCACAACTATGCCACAGCTGCTTCTGCCGCCGCTGCTGCTGCTGCTGCTCACACCATGTCCCTTGCACCCTGGTGGCGCATGACATGGGGCGCCGCTGCCACCCCTGTGCAGCATTCACATGGACATCTAATATTGCTGCTGCTGCTGCTGCTGCTGCTGCTGCTGCTGCTGCTGCTGCTGCTGCTGCTGAACATCACGCAGCCTGGTACAAGCTGGTGACTCGTGACATGGGCCCCTACTCACGCTGCCTGGGCAAGGCGCTGCCACCACCGCAGCCCTTCCAGCGGCCGCTGCCCCCGCCCCCCTCACAGCTGCCAGATTTTGATGCAGTGAAGGCTGATGTCACCAGCCTGCTGAAGGCAGACGCTGAAAATGGTGAGCAATGCGCGGTGTTATATGTGGTGCATGTTGGGGTTGCAGCTTGTGTTCATTGGCACGGTGAACATTGACAGGCAATGCAGTGCACACAGACTCCAAGCTACACAATTGACCAAGCTGCTGCTAGCTGCCAGAACTGGGCGCAAGTATAGCGGCTTAGCTTCGTAATGCTGAGTTGTGGTTGAGAGTGTGTGATTGTACCGGTATACAAAGCACGTCACAGGTGGGGCTGCTTACGGGCATCATGCACTCACGTGGTGTTGACATTGTGCCGTGTTTGCTGCGATCAATGCTTGGTGGTGTGCCTGCTGCAGGGGCGAAATTCACGCACCTGGCGTGGCAGTGCGCCAACACCTTCCGCGCAACGGACTACGCAGGAGGCTGCAACGGCGCCCGCATTCGCTTCTCTCCACAGAAGGACTGGCCCAGCAACAAGGGCCTGGATCAGGTGCGCTGTTATGGGCAGATGTTGTAACAACATTAAAATTGCAGTGACAGCTGCAACGGCGCACGCATCCGCTTTCCTCCACAGAAGGACTAGCCCAGCAACAAGGGCCTGGATAAGGTATGCTGGCAGTGCATGGCAGCTGGGGTTGCAACTGAATCACAAGGCCAACAGGTTGAGGAGTGGTGTGTTGGTGCGTCTGTCCACCTCTGCACTGGTATATGCACCCGTCTGATGATGCAGCTATTGTGCAACTCCCCAGCACCCTCTGCACCTTGCAGTGGAGCAACTTACATGCTGGTGTTGAAATGCAGCTCTCCCTGCACCGGCCTGCGCTGCTGCTGCTGCTGCTGCTGCTGCTGCTGCTGCTGCTGCTGCTGCTGCTGCTGCTGCTGCTGCTGCTGCTGCTGCTGCTGCAGGTGCTTGACCTGCTTGAGCCAATCAAGGCAAAGTATGACACCCTGTCATACGCTGATCTCATCGTCCTAGCTGGCACCACTGCCTTGGAGCAAGGGGCCAGCCCTCCTTTAAGCATCCCATTCTGTGGTGGCAGAACTGATGCATCAAATGGAGAAGGCACAGAGGAGCTGGGCCCTCGGAGCTACATGAATGTCAGCGTTGCTATTTCTGACAACACAAAGGTCATGGGACTGACCCCCAGGGAGCGTGTGGCACTTGCAGGTGGGCTGCACTGTATTCACAACTACTACATGCTCACAAAATGAGAATTGTACAGCGCTGGCAGCATCTGGCCAGCACTTTATTGTGTCAGCTGTGATCAGGTGACACCTGAAGTGGGTGGCGGCAGTTTAGGTGATAGTGGCAAGTATGCCAGGATGCTGGCAGGAAAAGGTTCACCCGCAGCTGATCCTTGCCAGCACTGCACCTCATGGGCTCTGCTGCTGGCCGAATCAATGCCTGAAGTACCGCCGCTTCCGCGGCATCAGCAGCAGCAAGCAGCAGTCAGCAACAACATCAAAGTCAACTAGATTGCTGTGTTGGCTGCCCTGCAGGCATCTTGCGCAGCCCCAGCCTTCAGCGCGCTGCTGGCTACACTGACAGCTGGAATGCTGGAGGCAGCCCCCCAAAGCTGACTCACGACTACTTCAAAGTGCTCATGGACAATGCCTGGGAGCCGACCAAATCAGCTGCAGGCAAGTGGTTGGCATGGGCCTCATTGTTAAGTGACACGCTGACCAATTCAACTTGACCAGGCGTGCGTCGAAGTACACGACGCCACCTGCCATGTCAAGTGTACCACACCGTGCAAGGATGGCGTGACGCATACTCTGGTCACTACACTGTAATGCACAATGTGAGGATGTCAACGCACCAGATGTGATCCTGCTGCATGCCTGGGCATGTGCGCATGTGCAGGAGACACAGCTCACCGCGCTTGCTGCATATCATTGATCAAGTGCACTTCATTTGCCGCAAAGACTTGACCGCCGCTGCCACCGCTGCTGCTGCTGCTGCTGCTGCTGCTGCTGCTGCTGCTGCTGATGTTGCAACACCACGCAGGCGTGGACGAGTACAGGGCAGTGGCCTCAAAGCAGCAGCGCTTCATGACGCCAAGCGATGAGGGCATCCGCACCACCCCTGAGTTTGCAGCTGCTGCGCGCGAGTTTGCAGCCAATGAGTTGAGGTTCCTGCAAGCACTTGCAGCGGCATGGGTCAGGATCATGAATGCGGACAGGTTTGATGGCCCTGCAGGCAATGTATGCGATAAGCCATCGCCTTCTTGAGTCAACGAATTGCACCAACAGAAGGCCATGGCAAAGCGTGTGGCGTCACAGGCTGGGGTGTCTTGCAGGAGCCGTGGTGGGTACAGATCCTGCATGTGGACTGTTCCGGCTTTGGCTGTGCCTAAAGGCAACATATGTGAGTACTCCGTATTTCAGGCCTGAAGTAGTTTGTTGGAAGTGCCTGATCCAGACAATGATTGTACTCGTATCTTTTGGAAGCCGCCAGGATACAATGTTGATTTGTGTCATTTACAGGACATGTTTTGCGGTTGTCCTGTTTCACTTGTACAGCTGCATGATCAGGCTAGTTGCTTAGAAGCCACGGGATGGCGCTTTTCAAAGACTCAGCTGCCGGCAGCCACTTTACTACACTAGTGATGGTGGGTGCTGTTGGCAACTGCCTGCTTGCTGTGTGTTCCTCAAGTACCTTCGAATGATGGTGGCCGGTACTTGCCTCGTGCAAGGTTCAAAATGCACATAATGGCTTAGAAAGCATGTGTACACATGCATAAAGCAGTCAGGCGTATGAACTGGGTGGAGGCTGGAAGTTGCTCAGCTGGCTGGTGTTGGCGTATCATGCGAGGTAGCACTGGTGATTTTGAGTTGTGCCCTCTGCTGGTGTGGTTTTGCATTGCAAGCCAGCCATTGGATCCATCCGGAGAGGTGGGCTTCCTCTGGGCAGTCCCTTGGCAAGGAGTGCAAGTATCTGGATACGTGAATGCCGCAGCGGCTGTGAGCGTTGGCGCTGTAGAGTGTGCATCATATTGAGCATGGTTTCAGTAAGTTACATTGGCAACAACCAGACAGCACTTTGACCAGCACAGACTTTATGAGCAGCGCCTGCTTGCAGTGCAAGATCTCGTGCACTAGCAAGGCCCAGCGTGCAGGAATCCCGCAGCATGCTGGTTGCTGTCTTATCAAGCGAGCGCCATACATACCATAATCATCATCATCATCATCATCATGTTACCATTTAAGCCATACATACCATAACGAAAAATCATTGTTGAGATGAACAACCTACTAGTCAATCCCGCTGGGCACGCGCCAGCGGTGACTCCCTGTCCTGACATGGTGTCCAGCCCTCCTTGCAGCTATGGTTGCTGCTGCAGCCGCCATGCAAGACACATGCACATGCAGCAGCTGCAACCCGCAGCAGCCATTGCTTGCACGCGCAGCAACACTACCGTCCTCATCTCTGCCAAAATCGCAGTTGCAGGGAGGAAGAACACAAGGCATACGCCTGCCTACCATCCCTCAACTCACTCTGTGCTGTCACCTGACAGCAGCAGGATGCTGCACCAGCTGAGCTGCAGCAAACAAATGGCGAGCAACGACAGCAAATCAAGCACCCAGCCAGCTGCAACCGCCAGCCAACCCCCAAAGATGCAGCTGTACTTTTGCAAGCTGCTGCTGACCACAGCAGCGGCCTGCTCAGCACTGCCGCCCACCCATCACACACAGCGTATGTGTACTAATGCCTTCCTGCAAGCACTGTGTCAGCTGGTCAACATCAAGCTGCCACTGGCTGCTTTGCGCCGGCCTTGGCTGCGCTGCTGTTGCTGCTGCTGCTGGGGGGGTTCACGTGTGCTGACTTGATGAGCTCATCCAGCACCTCTGACAGCGTGGGGTGCGCGTGCACAGCAAACTTGATGTCCTGCAAGCAAGAGGCAGTGAACAGCGGCATTGAAATTGTGCTGCATCAAGCAAGAGCACAAACAGCTGAGCATACGGCATGCTGCACAATTTGTTGTCATTACTTGTGCACTGCACATCACCATGCAATTGCTGACGTGATGTGGCTGCAATCACTCCGCTGCACGTGCAAACCAACACACATATGCTGCCCGCCCAAGTACACGAGCGAGCCCGCTTTCATGTCGCCGAAACGAAACAGAACGTCCGTCAAACACGCAGCTGCACCTGCACGGTCTGCTTGGTGGCGATGGCGTTGGATGCCTCGTGGATGAGGTCTGCTGCGTGCAGCCCAATGATGTGCACACCCAGGATCTCTCCGGTGTCCTTGCGGTACAGCATCTTGGCCATGCCCTCGCCCTCCTTCTCAGCCAGCGCCTGTTGACAACAGTAACAGGAGAGTGAAGCATGGGGATCAGTCAGCACATGATGAGGCAGCAGGGTACAGCATCTTGGCCATGCCCTGGCCCTCCTTCTCAGCCAGCGCCTGAAAGCAAGCCGCAGCACACAAGAAAAACATAGCGTGTGAGGTACTGGGATGTTGTGACGGGGCAGTGCGTCATGCTGTGGCGAATTCCTGCATGCCTATGCATACATCCATGCCCCTAGTATACCTGTATGTTCTCTTGAATGTCTGATCACACAATTTTCTCGCCTTCCAAGCTGCTCTAGGCATGTGCACCGTGCCTGTGGCCTGCACGCCGTGCCTGTGCGTCCGCGCATGCCTGTGTGCATGCATGCCCCTGCATGCGCCGTCACATCACCCACACCCACCCACCTTGGAGTTGGCCTTGAAGCTGGTCTTGGCCACGCCCAGCGGGAAGCCCTGCTCCTTGGCCATCTCCTCGGCCTTCTCCTGGGTCACGCCCACAAACGACACCTCAGGGTGCGTGAAGCACGCCGCGGGGATGGACAGGTGGTTGAGCACGTTGGGCCGGCCCAGCATGTTCTCCACAGCGCTGATGCCCTGTGAGGCAGCAGCAGCAGCAGCAGCAGCGAATGTGCAGACCAAGGCATTGCGTCAGTAGTGTCCGGCGGTAGGCACAGCAGGTGCTGCTCAGTTCACTGTTGCTCATGATCAGGACGTGCACGGTGTTTCGCAACATGTTGTGAGCTGACTGCGCCACTGCCGTTGCCATTGCGCTGAGCCACGTGCGGAATTGCGCTACGCAGTCAGCCCTACCCACAATTAGGCTGGTCCCAAGCAAGGTGCATAGCTATAGCAATGCCCTCACTCCCTGCCTATCAAGCGCACTACCCGAGCATCGCCTGCCATCCTTACCTGCGCGCTGGCTGCGTGTGCCAGCATGTACTTGCCGTTGGCGTCTCCGATGCAGTACACGTTGGGCACCACCTTGCCGTCACTGCCCAGCACCTCCATCTTCTCGCTCACGGGCACAAAGCCGCGCCTGTCGGTCTCCACGCCGATGGAGCCCAGGTTCAGGCCTGAGGAGGGAGGGCAGGGGAGGGCAGCGGAGGACAGGGGCAGCACGGGGAAGGGAGGACGGGGCAGACAGGCAGCAGGTTGGGAGTCGTGAGTGGAGCCCAGGTTCAGGCCTGGCAGTGTGGGAAGGCAGGGGAGGGCAGGGGCAGGAGGAGGTAGCTACCACACTGCCTGCTAATCAGGCACACGCACTGCCAGCAGGCGTGCCTGCAGCTGGCTGGCTGCCTCACCGTTGGTGTATGGTGCGCGGCCGGTGGCCACCATGCAGGCGTCCACCTCCAGGGTGTCGACCACCTTCTTGGTCTTGAAGTCAGTCAGCTCGATCTCCACCGGCTTCACGCCTGCAGCAGCAGCAGCGCAAGTGTAAGCACTCTTGACATGTGGTTTGGTGTTGCTGGATCCTGTTGCAGCTGCTTTGGGTGCTAAGCTGCCAAGCAATCATCGTCTGGAGCCCGTGCATGAAGAGCCATTGCCAGTTCCAACGACAACTACGACTGCTATCTAGCAGCGGCAAGCCCTGGCAGCAGCAGCAGCAATAGCAGCAGCAGCAGCAGCAGCGCACCTGGCACGCCTGGCGTGACCTTGGTGGCGATGACGCCTGTGTGGTAGTCGATGGGGCGGCCCTTGATCAGCAGGCGCTCAGCCATGCGCGCGATCTCAGTGTCAAAGCCGGGCATGATCTTGTCCATGGCCTGTAGTGTTGTTGATGTGACACGGAGGGCAGCGGCAGGAGGAGCAGGGCAGTAGGACAGTGCAGAACAGGCGGCAGCAGCACAAAACCGGTGAGATGTCGTCAGGCCTGACATATTGGATAGCAAGATCAAAGCCTACGAGTACAAGCCGGGCATGATCTTGTCCATGGCCTGGCGGGAGGAAGGGTCGATAGAGCACAGCAGGGAGTTGCGGCAATGCAGAGCAGGCGGCAGCAAGTGCAGGCAACGAGGGCGTCGCACTGTGCTGCAGCTTCAAGGCGTGACGTACAGGCCACAGCAGCAAAGGTTGTCAGCTGCTGCATCAATTGCTGCCATTGCTGTGATGGCTGATGGCACGCGGCTGCACTGCTGCTGCCTAGCTAAACAGCCTGCTGCAGCCTAGCTGAACACACAGGCGTGGGATTGATTCACGCACCTCGATGAAGGTGACCTCGCAGCCCAGTGCTGTGTACACGTCGCTGAACCGCACATTCAATCGCACACTGGACTGAGCACTGAACTACACACTGTTTCGCACTGCCCCACGCGCACCTCGATGAAGGTGACCTTGCAGCCCAGCGCTGTGTACAAGTCGCTGAACCGCACATTACAGCGCACACTGGACTGAGCAATGAACTACACACTGTTTTGCACTGCCCCACGCGCACCTCGATGAAGGTGACCTCGCAGCCCAGCGCTGTGTACACGTCGCTGAACTCCAGGCCGATGTAGCCGGAGCCGATGATGGCCACCCAGTTGGGCAGCCACTCCAGCTTGAGCGCGTGGTCGGAGGTGAACACGGTCTTGCCGTCAATGGGGATGCCTGCAGGACAGCATATCATGTGCCGTATAAATGCAGCAGGCTCGGGTGCAGTTTTGTGTGTGCCTGCTGTGCTAAAGCAGCAGCAAGGTGCGCTGCTGCCTGCTGACCATATCAGCATGAGCCAGCTGCTGTGCTGCGGGGTATGGCTGTACCACCAGCACACGTGCCTACTGCAGGTGGTTTGAAGGTCTGCTACGCAGCGCTGTGAGCTGTTGACATTGCTGCTGCGTGCTGGTTGAAACACTGCCGGCGGGTGCCTATGTTGCAGCCTGTACATGCAACGCTGCTGCTGTTGGCCACCAGCCACCAGCCAGTGCATGCTGCCGGGCGTCATGTCTCTGCGAGATGACGCACCTGGCGGCACGAAGGGCACGCTGCCTGTGGCAATGATCACGTCCTTGGCTGTGACCTGGCCGCCCACGTCCACGCGGCCGGGCAGGCCGTACTTGATGGTGTGGTTGTCCACAAACTTGGCCTGGCCGATCAGGATGTCCTGCAGGGCAGACCCGGCACACACACACACAACAGTACAGCAGGTTGAAGTAGCATGGACCCAAGCTGAGCAAGCATACAGCAGCCTTTGTCACATGTACTGTGAATGGCATAGCTTGAAACACGCGCTCGTCAATGCAGCCTTGCAGCTGCCGCTGCCTCTTGGATGGTCATCAACCGATTTGGATGTGCCGCGGCATCAACAGCACTGGCATACCTGCAGCACAGCCGTCGCATCCATCGACAAACAAGCAGGGACACCCAGCCATCGCTGCCTTCAGTGTCTGCTGTCTGCCTGTCTCCTGCCGTCCGCCTGCTGCCGAAATCCACAGCTGCCGTTCAAACAGCTGCCGTTCAAACAATCAGTGCAAGGGTCATTCAAACGTGATGTGCTGCTCACCACGCCGAGCGCCTCCAGGCTGCGCTTGAGGTTGCCCTGGATGGCGCTGGCCAGCTGAGTGGCGTGTGCAGCCACACCTGCGCGGTCAAAGCTCACAGAGCCGACCTGGCAGCAGCAGCAGCAGCAGTAGCCAACAAGACCATGGTCAGCACGACGGCTGCAGTAATAGTGCGAAACTGCAAGGCTGCAGCAGCAGCATGGCAGGATTAACTTGTTTTTTTCAGCTGCGGCACGGTGGCATCACACTGGCCCCTGCTGTTGTCCCTTCCCATTCATCGGCCTGCAAGCAGAACTCTGGAGGCTACTGCATGCCCAGACGCATACGCAAACTATGCCTCCTGCACGCGTGTGCTGCTGTGGTTGCATCCTACCTGAATGCCCATGGACTTCATGTGCATCTCGTTCTTCATGTCGCGGATGCGGCCTGAGGCAGCCAGCAGCGCCTTTGAGGGCACGCAGCCGCGGTTCACGCAGGTGCCGCCGATGTCGTGGCCCTCGATCACTGCCACCTTCATGCCCTGCAGGAGTAAAGTAAGGGCATTCAAGGGCATAGAGCAGGCGCAGCAGCAGCAAGAGGTGATGCATGGGATGCTGTACAGGTGTACAGGTGCACTGGCGACTTCACGCCCTGCGAGAGCCTGGCGCAACAGCACCAGCAGATGACGTGTGGGACGCATGGACAGATGCCTGGGTGTGACTTCAGCGCCAGAAGCCGCACCGGGGTGCTCACAGTGGCAGAGCGACAAACCATATTACAGTATGCGGCATGCTATTGAATACATCGTCAGCATTGCTTGTGTGTGTCAACGCTGCTGCTGGTGCTTGGCTGTACATCTTGCAGTACCACAGCTGCTGCCAGCACTGCTGAGCTGTGCTGCTGGGACACATAGCAGCATCCTCCAGCAGTGCTTGCACAGCTTCCGTTCCTGGGGCTGCTGTCCTGCCTGCTGTGCGCACCTGCTCAACGGCGTGCAGAGCAGCACCGTGCCCGCCCACTCCACAGCCGACGATCACCAGGTCATAGTCATACTTTGCCCCTGCCATGGCAACCACGGCACAGCGCTGGCCGCGGCTGCTGCGGGTGGCCACATGCCTGCAGATCACAGCAAGTGGCAATAGGCCCAACGCTCAATTGCGTGCTGCAGGGGGGCAACTGCTTCCTTAGCAGCAGCAGCAAGCGGGACCTGTAGTGAAGCGTGCCCTAGCCGACCGAGATTTATAAGAATGATAATAAACTAACGAATTGAATGGACTGCGAAGCATCTGCAAGCTTTCATGACGCAGGGCAGCAGGCTGGGGGTTGGCAACAAGACAATCGCGGAGGACTGCAGCTGCCTGGCAATCACCTGCTGACGCGAATGCAGCGGTTGACAGCCTGGTTGAGCTGGCGTGAATCCAGAGAAACGGGCAGGCTGGCGTTACACCGCACAGTGCTGCGCTGGGGCCGTGCAGAGACGAGCTTGGCCTGCTGGCTGGAGGCCAGAGAGGCCTGGGCCTTGGTACTGTGGGCTGTGAAGGACGCCATGGTGATCAGCACGACTGGCCTCTCCAATGCGCGGCAGGAAGCGCACCTGCCAGTCCTTTCAAGGCAGCACTTCGAACGGGAGTGCCGAGGGTTTTGCGTCGATGCTGGGCGTTTCCTTCTTGAAAAAACAGCTGATACAGTATGTGCGATTGCTTTGCTTTTTGTGTATGCAGCGATGTTGGCACGTGGCCCACCATCACCAGCAGGAGCTGCAGTACCAACTCCCTGCAGCACCAACCATTTGCTTGCCCCTCATCATGATGCAAGCCCGAATTGCTGTATGCTGCTGTGCCACAGCATCTCAGCCAGCACCACAGACCCATCCAGCAACCGCAGGATTGGCAACTAGCACATACATGCACATGCGTCAACACCACATCAGCACCATCATCAAGGACCATCATGCCAGCAGGGCCACCTGCAGCTGTTACTGCTTAAGCAGCTCCTGCATGCTCTCCACAACCCTAAACCCGTGGTTCTGAGGCAGCGGCTTGTTGCCTGGCCGCGCCACCAGCACTGCCTGCCAGCCTGCTGCCTGCGCTGCCTGCGCCTCTGCCAGCATGTCTGTGGCAAACAGCACCTGCAAAGCAGCGAATGCCAAGAGCAGCAGCAACGGAACGTCACTATCGCATGCGATAAGTCCCCTCAAAGCAGCTCTCGGCCTCAAAGCAACTCTCGGCCAGCTGCATGTGAGCATACGCGTGATGCACGGGTGCATTCTTGCAGGTTTGGGCAAGACATTCACGCAAGGCACACCTCGAACGCTCCACGCAGTTGGCATGGCACCAGGTCGGCACAAACACTGAATCTGACGCAGTCATCCGAGCCCAGCTGAACCAAGCAGCAGCAGCAGCAGCAGCAGCAGCAGCAGCAGCGCACCTCTGAGGGGTCGTCCATGCCCAGGGTGAGCTGGATGTTGTGGTAGCTGCCTGCCTCGCCCTTGAGACCGCTGCTGGTGTCAAAGTAGCCGCACAGGTACGGCCGCAGGTCGCCTGCCTGGCTGTGCCCGAAGAACAGGTGCTGCGGGAGGGGATGAGGAACGTGGCAAGCAGCGGTAACACGCGTGTCAGCTACGCACAGGATGTCGGGACACTGCTGAGCAATACCGGTCAAAAGAGGCTTGATGAGCGCCACGACATGTTGAGTATCCTTGCAGCAGCCTCATGATTTCAACACATGGACGAGCTGTTTCATATGTTGTAGCGCTCTGCTCGCCCATGGCGACTGCAAGGCGCTTGCTAGCGCAGCAAATGCCACCGTCGGCTGCTGACATTTCAGTTATGGCCAGCAGCGCGCACAGCTATCCAGCTGCTGGCGTGCGCGCACCTGTGCTTCCCGGCTGCCGCTGCTATAGATGTAAGTCTTGATGCCAGCATTGCGCCACTCCACCAGCGCGTCAGGCACGTCCCTGCACCCAAGCACATACATTTATGGGTTCGTTCCTGTGGGCAGCACTGCTTAAGCATTACTCAGCTGCACTTGTGAAAGGCACAGCACAGGCGTGCAAACCCAGAGTTCATGTTGAAGATGCTGGCGTCATTATACAGCCTCACACACAGCGTAAGCCATGCAGGCTTGCAGTTGGATGTCCTAATCAAGCACAACCTTCCCAGCGTCAGTTTCTTTCTGCTCGCCCACCTGAACAGCTGCGCTGTCATCTTGCCGCTCCTGAACCCTGCCCGCCACACGTGCCCCTGCAGCTGCTTCAGCGCCCCGACCTTGCGGTCAGCGGCAATGGCTGCATGCACCCAGGACACCACTGCAGCAATGACGGCCTCCTTGCCAGCTGCTGCGTCTGGGATTGATGCTGCGCCATCCTCAGCAGCCTGGGCAGCGCAATGCAGCGAGCACAGTAGCAGCCAGCAGGTGTACGACGACACTCTCAGCGCTAGATAGCTGCATCGCAGGGCGAATTGAGCCATGCTGCAGGATATCAGGGTGGCGCCAATAGGGAGGACACTCTGAAACTGCAGTCAAAGAGTGTTATCAGTCAGGCACATCGCAGAACAACACATACATGCCCTGACACGATACGCATGCAGCTGCCATGCGAGCCTCACTGCTGGGGTGAGCCGGCCGCAGCAGCCATCAACGCTCAGCTGCTGCTCTGTGTCTTGCCCACCTGCTTGCGGATGGCGTCGATGTCAGCACGTGCCTCTGGCGTCTCATAGTGCGCCCCCAGGTGAGCAGCCACATTGTCGCGTGCATAGGGGAACATCACGTCAGCCACAAAGCTGATGGGCGCCACGGTGCCCTCGATGTCCAGCACAATTGCACGCGGCAGCGCTGCATGGCTCAGCTTGGCGCGCTTGGCAGCCACGCTGTTTGCTGCAACACCGTTGGCTGCATGGCAGAACAGTGAAAAACGGTTGTAGCGGGGCTTCAAAGATGGCCAATGCTGGCATCTGGTGCAGAGCCTAGTTTGAAAACAATGTTGGGTGTTGGGCTCAGGCGCAGATGCAGTGTGTTGACAGACCTGCAGCTGCTAAACACCAATTGCAATTGCGTCTAGCCATCACAGGCATCACCTGGCATCCTTTCAACTCGTTGCTCTGCTGCCCTGCTTATCTACAGCCCCCCACCTTCGCTCACGCCATTCTCTGCATGGCGCTTGCCCTGCTGCACTGCCCCGTTTGCAATGAGCGGCGCTGGCGGCTGCGCTGCGTTGAGGCCCAGCTGCGCCATCTTCACTGCTGCCTCAAACAGGTAGTCGTAGCACTCTGCCTGCGTCTTTGCCTGGATCCAGTCCTTGCCCCACACGTACACGCCTGCAGGGGCAGCGGCGCACGCCACAACAGGGGCAGCAGCAGTTGCAACGGTGCGCATGGCAAGAGGACCAGCAGCAGTTGTAACTCTGCTTCTAGCAGGCGCGACCATGCTGCAGAGGAGATTACATACCTCCCCGCTTGTCACCATAATACGCACAACATGCTGGCAACTGCTCTGGCACTTTCGCTACCCTGAAACACATCAGCCTGCTGCTGGTTGCTGGCTGTCTGTGTGGTGCAGCTGCAGCTGCGGCGCTGCCACGCACCGTGCCGCCGCACCAGCACTGCGTTAGACTGCGGGAAGTCGATGATGGCCTGGCGCATGCGGTCTGTCAGCTCGCACTCGCGTGCTGTGTTCTCAATGATGGGCACCACGCAGTTGCCGTAGAAGCCGTGGCCCTCAATGCCCTGAAACACAGTGGCAGCACGCAGTTGCATGCGCTGCTGTTGTTATGTAGGGCAGTGAGACGAGCACATACGAGCAGATTGCAGCTGGTGACAGGCACTACGGGAAAGCGGGACAGAGGTGCAAGGAAACGCGCTGGCTGGCTGGTTGTCAGGCTTTTCCCTCCTTGCAAACATGCTATCAGGCCTGAGGGTCAGGCTGCTCACAATTGGGCATCTCTTGTTTGCGTTCAGACATGTGCAGCAATCACCAAGTAGCACTGTGCTGCAAATCACTCTACAGAACTGCGTGGCAAGAGCCTGCCTGGCCAGCTGAGTAACCGCCGTAACCACCTGCACAAGCTGCTTTGCCAGCTACTGCCTGCCTGTTACATGCTGCTCCGCCTTGCTAGGCGGTTCCTGCCAGTTATTGCTCACCTTGATCATTTCAATGTGGGTCACACGGAACTCTGTTGCATTGGGGTCCAGCATGGTTGCCATGACAGCATTCAGGGAGTGGCTGTGCAGGACAGCGCCAGCACCCCTCAGCTCATACGCCTGCAAGGCAGCAAGGCATCTCCAGCATTTAGTTGCTCGATCCCTGTCTGCAGTTGAATTGCTGCTACAGCTGCAGGTACAGACACCCACCGAAGTGAACAGAGGCTGGCACTCTGACAGCTTAGGAGGCCTGTATGGAGGAGGCCTGGCCTCGGGGGTGTGCAGCACATTGCCCTGGCTGTCCAACACAAACATGTCCCTGGGCTCCATGCGCTCCTTCTGCACGCCTGAGGGAGCCATCACGATGCGCTCGCTGCCGTCGTCATCTAGCGCCTTCAAAGATATGCCTCCGCCAGTTCCACCAACCCATCCTTGATCGTAGAAGAGACGGCACAGCTCGCATATCAGGCCTTTGGCCTCTTCCACTGTGGTGTTCCCGATGGTCATGTTTGGTGTGTGGGAGCACTTTCAGCGGTGGGCTGGGGCAGCAGCAAGCGGCGAGTGATGGCCAGGAAGCGCACGTAAGTTGCACAGCACACACTGCACCCACCAGCAGACGCGGAGAGGCTTTTGGAACGGCAGAACTGTGCACTTCACCTTCACCTAACACACGTTGTAACTCCGAGCGAATATACGCCAACGTTTGCAAGACTATCAGCTTTTGCTGATGCTTTTGCACTAGGCTTTGTAGAGAGCTGTGGATCCAGGCTCTTGACCACTTTTACTTTGCCCTCAGCGCAGGGCATTTGTGCTGCTCAGTTGTTTATATCGGATTCATTGCTCTGTTAAAAGCGTCAGTAATCGGCTGTTGACGTGCTGGAGTGGCAGCTGGAAGGCAGGTACATCTGGCCTTCCTCAAGCTACTGCAGAAGCATCATACCCGCTGGACAGCAGCCTCTCCGTGTTGTGACCTTGGTAAGCGCATGCTGAAATCTTGCAGCGCCGTACCTGTCAAGCTGTGATGCTGCTGCTGCTATGCTGCCATGCATGCACGATCAGCACCTGCTGTTGTCCATGAGCAGTGTTGACAGATGCTGCAGGCCCCCCTGCATAGGCACAACTGCACAAAGTAAGCAGCCTTGCAGATGTTGCCAAGCATAACATCATGCAAGAGGTTGCAAACAGCTTGTCTGCAGCCACCAGAACTCACAGGCTGTGACATCTCAACAATCCTGTTGCTGCAGCAGTACATGCTGCCGTGCACACCGAACATTGTGTATGCTTGTGCTGAGCTGCGCAGCTGTAGAGAAGCAGGCAGTCAAAGCTTTTGTTAAAGTACCACAATACGTGATGTTGCAGCACGTCATGCCGCAGGCACCAGCTTGCAGTGACACATGTTGGCAGGCCAGCAGCCTATTCATCCTTGTGTTGCCTTGCTTTCCCTGTTGGCTGTTTGTTGCAGGATTCCCAGCAGGAACAGCCAACAGGGGCAGAGTTTGTGACGCACAGAGCAAGCAAAGGCTCATCAGCGTACGTCAGCAAACCCGAGCATACAGCCGCAGCGGCAGCAGCTGCGGGGGACCGCACCAGTCTGCTGCTGCCTGGCTGCCCCAGGCCCTACTGAACAGTACGTGAGCAGCAGCAGCAGCCACAGCAGCAGCAGCAGGCATGCCCGGCGGTAGCACCGGCGCCGATGAGCCGCCCAAGCCTACCAAGGAGCCGCGCTACACGCGGCTCACGCAGCAGGAGATGCATGCCTGCAAGCCCGTGCTGGACGCCACCTGGGCCACCTTCATCTTTGCAGCAGTGGCCTTCATCATGATCCCGGTTGGCGCAGTGTGCCTGGTGTATGGGCTGAAGCCGGTTGAGGAGGTGTACCGTTATGACGAGGTCTGCGCAGCACGGGCAGGCTTTGACACTCCTGCAAAGGCGCAGCAGTGGCTGTGGACTAACCAGGGCCCTGACGGCATCAGCCGTGAGCAGGAGCAGAACCTGCGCTGCACCGTCAGCATCCAGATAACAAAGGACATGCTGAAGCCGGTGTTTGTGTACTATGAGCTGGACGGCGTGTACCAGAACCACCGCCGCTACGTGCGCAGCCGCAGCGATGTGCAGCTTGCAGGAAAGAACGCCAGCGCGACAGACCTGGCAGCGTGCAACCCGCAGTTGTACCTTGGTGGCAACACGAGCATGATGATCAACCCGTGCGGCCTGGTGGCGTGGAGCAACTTCAATGACAGCTACAGCATGTCGCGCGTGGCTGCTGACGGGCGCGAGACGGTGAGCTGCCTTGTGTCTTTGGCCGAGTGGTGCTGCGGGTGCTGCTTGCAGGAAGCTGTCTACTACTGTACAAGTGTGTGCGGCATCTCGGGACAGTGTTGCCTGCGGTTGAACTGCAGTTGATGTCATGGTTTGGTTGTGTGTTCCGCTGGTGCAGCACCTTCGGGCGCCGCCTTCTCTCAACCTGGCTGCCGCCGCGTACTGCTGCTGCTGCCCCGCTCCGCAGGTGCTTGACGTGTCAGGCCAAGGCATCGCGCTGCGCTCGGACGTACACCACCGCTACGCCGACTACTACCCGCAGAACTTCAACCCCTTCTTGAACTCCATGCGCGGCGGCGGCAACCTCACGCAGCCGCAGCCTGGCGGCGGTTTGAAGGAGCTCATGGTGGGCGAGGACGAGCGCTTCATCGTGTGGATGCGCACTGCTGCGCTGCCGCGCTTCCGCAAGCTGTGGGGCCGCATCGATAGTGACTTGAACGCCGGCGATGTCATTAACATTGTCATTGACAACCGCTGGAACTCGTATGCGTTCAAGGGCAAGAAGAGTCTGGTGCTGGGCACGACAGATTGGTTGGGCGGCAGGAACCCGTTCCTAGGCATTGCGTATCTGGCGACGGGCGGGGCAAGCCTGCTGCTAGGTATTGCGTACCTGCTATGCAGGGTGTGCGTGCCGCGCAAGTTTGGGGACCCTGATCTGCTGGCATCGTTTGTGGCTCGCATGTAAGGGGCGTGCTTGGTTTTGTGAGTGCCGGTGGCTTGTATGGAGAAGCATGTTGAAGGGTGAAGCGCGTGTGTGTGGAGTGGCTTGAAGTTGGCATCAGCTGACTCAGTGCACGAAATTTTTGGTCTGTCATTTGTGTGTGGCCTGTCAACCAGTGCCGCACCAAGGCCTGATGGCATGCAGCGCTTGACGTGGCATGCAACACCATGTTGCTGCTGCCTGCCCCTTGGTGTGCTGTCTGCTGGCATCAGCCTGACGACCAGCCATTGAAGGCAGCATGTGCGGTGTGCTGCGTAGCGTCGACGGTGACGGCATCCTCCTGTCCTTGCATGGATTTTTGCGTAGTCGGCAATGCAGCTGCACTGCAGCAGTGACGCTGGCTGACCCGGTGCTCCCAGCTGGGGTTGCACTGTCGACCTCCTGGTGCACTGTGGGGCAGTTTGCACGCCAAGCACAGTGTTTTGCAGGCCTGCTGTTGATGCTGATGCTGTGCCACGCGTGCGGTTGCATTCGGCCTTGCTCTGCAGGGCGCATGGTGCCTTTGCCAACTGCTTGAAGATGTTGGGCATATTGCGGCAGGCAAGCAGGTTGCATGTACTGATATATTACAAGTCCAGCTTCACCGCCTGTACTGCATGTCATCTGACATGCATGTGCTTGCATCCACTGCTATGGTTAGTGCTGAAATTGCCGCAACTTGCTGAGATGTTTACTGGTTTGTACGCAGTGTGCAGGTCTGCCTGTGAAGACATAGCCCCACATCAAGCACATACGTGTGCTGCTTCATACGGTTTAGTGTACTGGTCTGTTCATGTGAAACGTGTGCACGAAGGTTGCAGCTTACATGGTCTGCAGGTTTGTTTGGCGCCTCTCGCTTGCAGTTATGGCTTGGATGATCTGGCACAAGCAATGCATGTCTAGTTGGTATGATTCTGCTGGTGTGCAGGCTGTTGGTATCATTCGGCTGATGTGCAGGCTGATTGTTTTTCGCATGCATGCAGGCACCGCCAATACAACAAATGCGGATGTGCGGACTGATTTGCAACGTGGAGCTGACAACGGGGTGTCGTAGCGCTGCTGTGCACCTGTAAGTCATAATTGTGCTGGCAAGGCAAGGCAATTTGTTACACGGATGCGGTCGCCCCACACCAGAGCAGCAAACAGCTGGCTGTTTGGATGTGTTACATGTGCCACACATCCAGATATCCAGCAGTCACACCACACGCTTGCTAGTAACTTAGGCTGTGGCCGCATGCAGGATAGGGCCCCAGCCACCAACACCTGCAACGGCTGCAGATGCTCAAGTGACGGCATCAGTTGATTGACCATGGGCGGTCCATGATTATGGTGTTATAACACTGAGCAGCAGCACTGCAGACAAGCAGCAATTGCAGACTTGCATACAGTACGACACAATACTTGTAGCATTGCAGAGCCTTACCAACCATGCGGCTGCCAGTCCGAGCTGGGGGCTCGAGATTACTGGAAAAGCACAGGCGCACCACAATCCGCTTGCGGTGTCTTGACCGTGCCAGTGCAGCTGCATGTTTCAGCAGCATCAGCAGCCTCTGAGCAGCAGCCATGCTTCATCCGCATGCTCATCACCATAAAGACATCCTAGCCAGCTATACGAACGCCAAACCTTGGCACTGTGGCAACGTGGGGCCGACCTTTCGCAAAGAAACTTGCCAACAAGCATTACGCATCAACCAGCGGAAGCACCGCATCGTGTGTGGGCACTGACATGAATGCAGCCATTCCATTGCAAGCCTTGCAGTGCAGCACAACACTGGACAAAATGCAGGCACTTGCCGCAGCAGCAGATTTGTTGAATGCTTGCTCTGCCAGTGCAAGCACCTTGCAAAAGCTGGGGTTGCCCTGACATCTCTACCTTGTCAACCTGTTCATAGCAGCCTTGTGACCTGGTCAGTGCCCCTGGTGCCCGGAGTCCAGCATTAAGATGACTGGCGCTGGTCATGCAGGCTGTCCCTGTGTCCCTATACCTTCACAGCAACCTTTTCTCCTGGTCAGTGTGCCTGGTTCCCAGTTTGTGGTCAGTGCCCCTGGTGCCCAGAGTCCAGCATGAAGGTGACTGGGCCGTCATTGACCAGCTCCACATTCATCATGGCGCCAAACACGCCATCATGCACCCTGCACACAACATAGCGTCATTTAGTGCCAGCAGGGACAGCAATTGTGCGCCGTGCAGAAGTGCATGTGCGCCGCGCAGCATGCGTTACTTTGGTGTGGCATCAGAGGAGCAGTCAACAGCTGCTCAGCATCCTCAAGATGCTGCTCAGCAGGTCGCCTGCTGGCATGCAAAGCAACAGCAAGTCAGGCAGCGCAGTGCGCATTGCATTCCATGCACCTGCACCCACACACCCCGCACCTGTCCGGCTGGTATGCTGCCCGCATGCGCTCCACAAAGCTCTGGTAGAAGTCCCGCGCCTGCAGCAGCAGCAGCAGCAGCAGCAGCAGCAGCAGCAGCAGCAGTCAGCAGTCAGCCAGCTGACACCGCAGACAATGCAGGTATCGACAGCAGCAGCACCAGGCAGCACTAACGTGCCGCACGTCACCCACACAACAGCGCAGCTGCAGCAGCTGCCGCTGCCACAGCAGCTCTTGACAACAGTAGCACTGCCCAGGATGTGACCCTACTGGCTAAAACGGTGCATTTCTTTGCAACCTCGCAGCCCCCACCTTGTCCGGTCCCATTGCTTTGCTGAAGTCCGGCTTGGGCTTTTTGAGGCGGCCATACAGCGTGAACTGGCTCACCAGCAGCACCTCCCCGTCAATGCCAGCCACCTGGCAGCAGCAGCAGCAGCGGCGGCAGCAGCAGCAGCAGCAGCAGCAGCAGCAGCAGCAGCAGCAGCAGGTGGAGGACATGGAGTTGTGATGCGCAGTGCAAGCAACATACGTACGCATCTGGCTGCCTGCCACAACTGCAGTGCTAGCCTCGCATGGTGCAGCATGTGGTACAGGCTTTGCTGTGCTATTGTCGGGCAGAATGCTCAATCACAAACCCTGTGCCTCCGGCTGTTCACTCACATCCTTGGCCCAGGGGCTGTTGTTTTCGGGATCAGGCCATGCTCTGGTGCGCGTGATCTTCTTGACCCTGCACCACGCCAGCAGTAACATTGCCACATTAGGCAGTAGCAGGAGTGCCAGTAGCAGCAGTGATGACTCAGCTGCGCACTGCCTGCACATTGCAGTACTCACACACACAGCAGTGCTCTGCCCACAGCAATCATTGTGCCTGCTCATACTGCATTCAAACACACGCGTGGCGGTCTACATATATTTCACACAGGTCAGTTGACACTGTACACCACTGCTGCGCCAGTGTTGCTTGCCGCTGCATTGCTGGCAGCTGCTACACTCACAGGTACTCGGCATCAGCATCTACATCGTCATCTGTCACGCCAACCTGCAGGGATATACAGTCCACAACAGCACACGTTAATCCTGTGCCTGTTGCTGCAGCTGATTGTCACGGCTGTTATCTTCAGAAACATGCCTGCCGCTGGCGTTGCTCCCACAGCAGCAGCAGCAGCAGCAGCAGCAGCAGCAGCAGCAGCAGCCACTGCCGAGTCAGCCCTGGTGGCAGCCTGACAGTAATGTACAGCCGCGCTGCTGCCACCAGCAAGCAGCTGCAGGCAGTTCATATCACAGCAGTTCAGTTATGCAGCGCAGAACCCACCAGGCACAGCCATCCTCTTCCAATTTTGGATATTATCTTGCCCTCCACCTGCAACCAGCGGCAGTGACATGGGACAATGCTCCGGCTGTTGGTGCAAGTACATTTGCGCTCAGGCGGACCTCAACGCTGGCTGAAGTGACTCGTTGTATCACTGCTCGCATAGCTATCACTCGTACTGCAGGGACTCTGCTGCTGCCACTCCTGCCTCCAAGTAACCTGCTGCTGCTACTGCTGCTGTAGCTGGCTGTGCTGTTCGCCGTCCTGCGCAGCCCAGGTGCTCGCAGACGCTGCATCTCTCTAGTTCAAACACCACGTAGGGCGTCGAACGCCGTTTGACGATTCATTGACGAAGCGTTCACATGCAGTACTGTACCTCAATGCCAGAAACACAGGACATGCGGTTCCCTAAACAGGCAGAAACACGATACGGAATCACTCTGAAGCTGCGTTGTGCTGCACACGTTCGAGGTTAGCAGCTGCATGTAGGTCACTTGCTGCTGGGCAAGTGCTTTGTTCTGGGTTGGAGCTCATGCTCCATCGTCTCTCTGCTCGCTTGCCGCGATCAGCACCACGAACAAATACCTTAAGGAGGCTTGCAACCTGTGTTGCAGCTATGGCGCCTGCTGCGAAGGGTAGGCGGGCATCTGGCCATCCCAGGGTTGTGGGTTGGAGGTGCTGCTGTGCTCAACACCTAGGCAACGTGACTTGCTTGCAGGAGCGCCCCAGTCAGGCCTCACTTTGTTACCAAGCGATTACCCAGAGGTACGAAGCGATCACAGCAGCGCTGCTGCTTTCCATCAGCAGCTTGCAAGGCAGCTCTGGAGCAGAGCCTGGCAGTGCGACATCAGACTCAACCTGCAACAAACCAACGCATTGCTGCTGCACAGGACTGCATCAACTCAGCTGATGCTGATGTTTATTTTGTGTTCTTGCAGGTGTCCCGTGATCCTTCAGTGGTTGAGGAGCTGCATGGCACAAAGGTGGCAGACCCATACAGGTGGCTGGAGGATCCAGACTCAACAGAAACACAGGCCTGTGAGTGACCGGCTTACTAGGGAGACTCATAGCAGCAGCAGCAGCAGTAGCAGAAGCAGCAGCAGCATATCAGGTGCATGCTGCCAGCAACAGTGTGCGCCACAAAACACCAGCAGTTCGCATGACAACGTGTCTCAGGCTACTAGCCTGCTACTAGCACAGAAGGAATGCATGCGTTGCCGGCCTGCTTTGCTGTGCTGCCAACCGCGCATCGCACTGTAGCGATGCACAAAGCTAGTGCTCAGCACAACACAGTACGCTTTCCTGAACTCAAGCGCTGGCTCTGCTGCTTGCTGTGCTGTTGTGCGCTGCAGTTGTGGAGGCGCAGAACAAGCTGACAGGCAAGGTGCTGGAGCAGTGCACCACCCGTGACCAGTTCATGTGAGGCCAGTGCAGCTGCAGGGCATTTTAAGTCGATGATACTGATAAAGCACTCCTGGTATGGGTGTGCAATGTGAACCACAACACCTTCGGCTCAAACTTCATCACAATGTTGACCTTTAAGCAAAGCACCAGCGCATGTGTGCTGCATTCGTCACACATGATGTCAAACACTGGACACTCGAGCGCCGTGTGTGTGATGCCACGTCTGGTTCCGTCAAGCCTGGTTTTGCCTGTGCTGTTTGTGCTGCTGCCTTGCTGCCTGTCAGGTCTCTGTTCACTGCGCTGTATGACTACCCCAAGTATGGCACACCCTTCAAGCGGGGAGGTGAGCCAGACACCACATGACAATGACAAATCGCTGCATGCTGTTTGATCACGTCCGATATAGAAGAAGGACGCCAATCAGGAGCCAGCGGAAATGTCCCAGGGGAGGAAAGAGATCTGCTGGTGGCTCTGGTGGCTCTTCTCGTCAACGCAGAAACTCAAAACCCTGCTGCTCCTGGTGCTGCTGCAGACCGCTACTACTATTACTACAACAGTGGCCTACAGCAGCAGTATGTGCTGTATGGCCAGGACAGCCTGAAGGTGCGGCAGCAGCAGTGAGGCAGCAGCAGCAGTAGCCAGTGACAGTGGCAACACCACCAACACCAACACCAGCACGAGTGACAGCATCAGCGAGAGTGATAGTGCGCAGCGTGGCATAGCTGTACTTGACATGGGTTTTGCAGCTGTTGTCGTTTGCCGGGCCTGCAGCCCTAGACAAAGCAGCCAGCTGCTGCAGAGCTGGCAACACTGCTATTGCTGCCTGCTGCTCCTGCTGCTGCTGCTGCTGCTCACTGCAGGCTGAGCCTGTGGTTCTGCTGGACCCCAACACCCTCTCTGAGGATGGTACAGTGGCGCTCAAGGACGCTGTATTCAGGTGCGGCGGCAGGGGTGCCAGTGGCAGCTGTAGGTGGCCTTCTGTCAAGGGGTGCTGCAGCTGCATAGCGGAGCGCTGCCAGTCCATGCCGTGTTACATTCCACACATGTGTACCAGACATGGAGAGCTGGATTGCAGCAGGTGTGGGGCGGTTGACACAACCGAGTTTTGATGGTCTTTCAGAGGAGGTGATGCTGTGTATAGCTGCCATGTGAAGTGCAGCACATTACGCCCTTGTCGCATCAGCAGATGCCCCGCCTGCAGCAACCTCTCTGGCTAAGTTGGTTGTATCGTTTCATGTTTTCAACAGGCTGCACCGCCTGCTGTGCTGCTGCTGTTCTGCTGCAGTGATGATGGCAAGCTAGTGGCGTACCAGCTCAGCAGCGGCGGCTCTGACTGGAGCACCATCAAGGTACAGCGAGTGCAGCCATCAGGGGTCTGGCGGGGAGCATCACTTTGTCCTTGGTCACTGCTGTGTGTTGCTGTGTTCAGCTGCTGCTAGCACTTGCCTGCTTGGTGGCCTGCTCAGGTATCCTGCTCAGACCTGGAGCACATACGAAGATGTGCTTGGCATGCTTGACTGGTGGGTGCTCTGAATCACCGTGCTGCTGCTGCTGCTGCTGCTGCTGCTGCCAGGTGCTGTCTGTCGGTGCTGACGGCGCTGCTGTGCCGCATGAAGACTTGCTGGAGCACGTAAAGTTCAGCAGCATCGCCTGGACACACGACAACAAGGGGTTCTTCTACAACAGGTGCTTGGGACGGGGGAAGGGTGGGAGGAGGGGTGTAGGGGGTGGAAGGAAACAGCAGCACGCGTAACAGCAGGACAAGGCGCCGCACTGCATTAGCTGCACTGCAGCAGCAGCTGCACGTAGCCTTTATGCCTGTGTGCACGTTGTTACCATTCAAAGCTGCCGCGACGCACCAAAGGCTTTGATCTGTATGCCGTGTGGTGTGCTCTCTCTGTCTTTCACATGCCGCTGCATGTGTCGCATCGTCTATGCTGTGTTGATGCTGGCGTGTGCGCCCGTAGGTACCTTGCACCCAAGAGCTCCCCTGACTCACTCGGCACAGAAACAGGTGCGATGCGCTGTTGAGCAGCAGCAGCAGCAGTGGTGGACGTTTGTGTACACGATGCTGCACTGCTTTATTCCACTGGTCCGTTTACACGCGGCAGCAATGGGTTCCAAACATAGCCACAGCGCTGGGAGCTCACATGTTACTGCAGTATATTATTGCCTGCGAGCGCACATTGACTTCCGTTGAAACCATGAGGGACGTACAAAGCCATGCCAATGTGCCTTCGGAAGCCTGCTGATACAGCCTGTTGCATCAGGATACAGGTGACCAAGCCTGTGCTGCTGTGTGCACCTGTGCAGACACACCAACCAGAACCACGCTGCTGTGCTACCACGTGGTCTTGGGTTTGTTACACCTCAACACATCTGCCATGTCAACTACACTAGTGCACACCTGCGCAGACACCAACTAGAACCAGCTGCTGTGCCACTGTGCTGCTGATGTGCTGCTACTGTGCTTCTGTGCTGCTGTGTGCACTTGCGCAGACACCAACCAGAACCAGCTGCTGTGCTACCATGTGCTGGGCACGCCCCAGGCTGATGACGCCACAGTGCTGGCAGACCCTGATCACCCGCTGTGGATGTTTGGGGCCGAGGTGACAGACGATGGCAGGTGAGGCCAGCTGCTGCTGCTGCTGCTGCTGCTGCTGCTGCGCCGGCCTTGACCAGCTTGCCGCATCTGTCTGTTGTCATACGTTGGCTGGTCTCTCAAAGCTTGCTGCGACCTGTTCATGCCACTGACAATGCTGCTGCTGCTGCTGCCGCCGCTGCTCCATGCTGCCAGGTACATGCTTGTGGCTCCCTCTGAGGGCTGCCAGCCTCAGAACCGGCTGTTCTACCTGGACTTGCAGCAGGTGCCCAAGCGCGCTGACGGCGCACTGGACTTCAGCAGCTTTGACTTTTTCAAGGGTGCGCTTGCGGCTGTGATGACACAAAAACAACATGTACATCCCGCATTGTCATGATTTTTACCCGCATGTCATTCAGCAGCATCGCCTTCTTTCATTGGAACGTAACAGTGTGCTGCAGCTGGCGATTTGAGGTGATGTCTGATCCCCCTGCAAGTAATTCTACATGTGTATGGCATGTTGTGTTCATCGCATGGCTTGCAGGCTCGTCCCCGCTGCCGCTGGTGAAGCTGGTTGACAACTTTGAGGCCAGCTGGGACTACGTGGCCAATGAGGGCAGCAGCTTCAGCTTCAAAACCAACCTGGACGCGCCGCGGTACAGGTGCGGCAGCAGCAGCAGCAACAGCAACAAAGCAATGTGCTTTTTTTTCTGGCAGGGACCTGCTCAGCTTAGTTGGCTCTTGCTGGCTGTCAAGGGAGGCATCAGCTGCTTGCCTGGTCTGCCCTCTGCTCTGTGCTGCTCTGTGCTGTGCTCGAGCCCAGGGTGGTGCTTGTGGACATCTCCGCGCATGTGCCCCCGTCCAGCTAAGCTGACGTCTGCCACCCTTGTGATAAGAATCTGATGCCCTCATGCTGTGTTATGTTGATCTGTACCGGGCCAGGGTGGTGCGTGTGGACATCACCTCCCCCGGGCCCCCCTCCAGCTGGGCTGACGTCATCCCGCAGCACCCCAAGCACCTGCTGCAGTCTGCAGTGGCACTCAAGGGTGATGCGCTGGTGGTGCGCCACCTGGCTGACGTGAAGGCGGCACTGGCCCTGCACAAGCTTAGCAGCGGCGAGAGGGTCCAGGTGCGGCCAGACCGCTAACTTTACTATACAATGCGCGCTGTTCTATTTGGCTGCGTAGCACACGTGTTGCTGATGGGTGTCTGTGTTTTCAGGGATGTGGTCGGTGTGCAGCAGATGCTAGCTATGCTGCACGCGCTTGGAAAAGGGGGATAGTCTCTGCGGCCGGTTGTGCTGCGCTGTGATGCTGTGCTTCAACTTGAGTTGGGTGGCAAGGGACGCAGCCGCAGTCTTACGTAGCTGATGCACATGCTGTCTGTCGCTGGCCCTGCCGCCTGCCATTCTTCGTGCTGCACGCCTGCAGGAGTTTGAGCTGCCGGGCATCGGCAGCATCGGCGGCTTCAGCGGGGACCGCAAGAGCAGCGAGTTCTTCTTCAGCTTCACCAGTGAGTGAGCGGCAACGTTGATACTGTTGTTGCCCTTATGGACAGAGAAGCGACTGCAGGCCACCAGCGGAAGCTATTTCAGTGCAGCCACTGCGGTTCAAGGGGAAAATCACTGGCTGTTGCGCTTTTGCGGCACTTGTCTGGAAACCTACCACTTTGCTGCCTGGCGCTGCCGTTGTGTTTGGTGCGTCAGTAAGTCAGCTGCTGCTGCTGCTGCTGCTGCTGGCGTGCAGGCTTTGTTGAGCCTGGGGCCACGTACCGCGTTGACTTGGCTGCCGCCAGCCCTGGCCCGGAGCTGTTCAGGGCCACACAGCTCAAGGTGCCACACAACCCAGCCGACTACGAAGTCAAACAGGTGGGCGGCATGGCTACCACAATTAGTCAGTATGCGGCTGCACTGCCATTTGAACAGCACTCGTGGCAGTATGTATGTGACGCGTGGCAGAGCGAGTGCATGTGTGCCGTGAAGTGTTGAATGTGCACTCAACCGAGGTATGATGTATGCTGTGGCCTGCTGCCCTGCAGGTGTTTGTGACCAGCAAGGATGGCGTGCAGGTGCCAATGTTCATCACACACAGGTGGGTTGCCCTGCTTCTGCACTTGTTGCTGCTGTGGCGATGGTGGCGCAGCCTATGTATGCATGGAGCATTGCGCCGCCGTCAAAGCTGCATAGGAGGCGGTGCCTTTGGAAGCATGTTCTTGATCCTTGAGGTGCCTGCTGCCGCTGCTGCCACCTGTGCCTGCAGGAAGGGGCTGCAGCTGGATGGCAGCAACCCAACCCTGCTGTACGGCTACGGTGAGCGTGGCTTCAAGCTGCTGCTGTACAGCTGTACTCTGTGTATGCCGTACTATGTGCGCCGACCATGCGGCGCCTTGATCTGCCTGATGCGCCCTTGTTGGCCTCTGCTTTTGTGACCATGCTGGGCCATGCGCGTCTACAATGGTACCTAGCGTTGCTGTTGATGGCGCCTTGCACTGCTCGTCTCTTGCACAGATGCTGCACATGCCTGCTTGTTGCTGCTGCTGTCACTGCCGTTGCTGTCGCTTTCTGTTACCGCAACGAACCTGCCCTCACATCCTGACGGTGCATCACGCAATGTCTGCCACACTCATCCCATGCTGCCGCAGGCGGCTTCAACATCAGCCTTGAGCCAGGCTTCAGTGCCAGCCGCCTGGCCTGGCTGGCAGGCTACAACGGCGTGTACGCGCAGGTGCGCTTGCGGCTGCGCAGCAGGCAATGGCATGGCAGTGGCATGCATGGCACAGCGTGCCTAGGACAGCTTGTGTCTTTTCTGCTGCAGCAGGGGTGGAGTGGCGTCTATGGTGAACCTGCAACGCACACCTGCAAGATTTGCTGTGCATTGCATACGTATGTGAGTGTTTCCGCATGGCAGGAATGCTCCGGCATGCCCAGCAGCACTTGAGCCCTTGCTGGTTGCGTGTACTAGTGACAGAGTGCATTGCGTTATGCAGTTCCACACCTTTGCTACCGCTTGCCTTGCTTGCAGGCCAACCTGAGGGGCGGTGGTGAGTATGGCGTGGACTGGCGCAACGCAGGCAGCAAGGTCAACAAGCAGAACGTGTTCAACGACTTCCAGGTGCGAACAGCAGGCTGTGCTTCAAGCAGGAGTCTTGCAGGAGGCCGCACCCCTTTTGCCCGCTGTAAGCGGCGTTTTGCACATGCTGCACACGTTAAGTTTGTACTTTGGCAGTATCCTTTGGCTCCACAGTTGTAATGTGGTATGCATTGCATGTGCACTCTCGCAAGCAACTCAACGTATGCATGTTTGTGACATGAGTCCAGCTCAGCACTGCCTGGGCGCTCAACCTCAATGCATGCCGCACTGCTGCACTGCTGCGCTGCTGCAGGCATGTGCAGAGTACCTGCAGCAGCAGGGCTACTGCACGCCTGCTAAGCTGGCCATCCAGGGCGGCAGCAATGGCGGGCTGCTGGTGGCTGCATGCATAAACCAGCGGCCAGACCTGTTCTGCTGCGGCATTGCACAGGTCGGTGGGCTTGTGCTAACAGGCGTGTTGGTGTGCAGCTTGCTAACCGTTGCGTGTAAGGTGTTCGGCTGTGCTGTGGCTTATGCTTTGAGCTTCCTTGGCTGCTTGCCACTGCATCAGCTGTCCCCCGCACTGCAGATGCAAGCTGCGGCAGCGCTCGGCGCACCGTTGCGCCTCACAAGCAGGCATCACTGCCTGTAGCAACTGCTGCACCGCCACCCTGCCGCATCCTGCTTGTGTTATGTCTGCTCTCTTCCTGCGCTCAAGTGGGGCGCGGGGCCGATGGCGTTATGCTATGGCTTGTTGGGCATGTTGAAGTTGATGGTGTTGATCTGCTCTTTTTGTGTCCTCTACTGCCCTGCCAGGTGGGCGTGATGGACATGCTGCGCTTCCACAAGTTCACTATTGGCCACGCATGGATCACAGACTACGGCAGCCCCGATGAAGCTGAGGAGTTTGCCTTCATCGCGCCCTACAGCCCGCTGCACAACGTGGCGGTGCCGGCGGGCGGCAGCAGGCAGTACCCGGCAATGATTCTGGCCACAGGAGACCACGATGACAGGTGCGGCTTGCAATCAATTGATGCCTGCCTCTGGCTGGTGATGCGCTGCAGAAGCATGAGTGTACACGAGTTCTTTTGTGTGCTGTTGTAATGGGCTCACTTGGAAGGGGAGTGCAGATTCCTTGGCACCATAATCTTCTGAGGTCTGCACAGGCCATTGCCCTCATGCGTGTGATGCTGTAGTACACAGTGCTTGATGTTTCCTTGTCCTTGCTGTTCGGCTGCTTTCTGCGGCGCAGGGTGGTGCCGCTGCACAGCTTGAAGCTGATTGCTGAGCTGCAGCACCAGCTGGCAGCAGCAGCACCAGACGCTAGCCAGCAGCGCAACCCGCTGCTGATTCGCGTGGAGGTGCGTGCTGGGCACGGCGCAGGCAAGCCCACTGCCAAGATTATCGCTGAAACCTCGGACCTGCTAGGGTTTGCAGCACAGTGCGTGGGGGCCAGCTGGATGGCTGCGGATGCGCCGGCAGCAGCAGCAGCCGATGCCGATGGCGTGGATGCAAAAGCAAGCGTCTAGGGAGATGTTGTAGTGCTATATCTACCTAGGGCTGTAACAGGGCTGCCAACTTTCCTCCTGTTTTCTCTCTTCGCTGCCTGCATGGAGTGATTGGCGCAGCACTTCATGCCGTCTGCACATGACGTGGTTTGTTCGTCCATGTCAGTACAGCCTCATCATAGCAGTGGACAATTTGCCAGCTGCAGTCAGGGTGGTCCGACCACTGGCGGTGCTAGTGTTCAATGACGAACCTGCACACTCACGTGCGGTCTCGAAACAACTGGACGACACATACTCTGTTCATTCATATTTACCTGCTGTTACAACAGCCGCGAGCAGAGGTGATGCGTGAATGCGACGACGAACTGGGCTCATGCTCGCAGCAGGGTGGTCGGACGCGTCAAGCGCATCTCACAGCCAGTCGATCTGTCACTTAACCACTGCAACTTGACTGTTTCCCTGCCCACAACTTCATCTTGGACAATAGCGAGTACTTCATGGTGCAGCAGGTGCGCTGTGGTGCCTCAATGTAGTGCTGCAGATGCACTGCGCGTGCAGGCACCAGCAGTGCCAAGTTGGTGCATCAACGCTGCTTTGCATAGCACCGCAGGCGCCGCACATGAACCTGAGCTACCACTGGGCTCAGCCATGCGTGCCATGCAAGCAGCAGCAACAACAGGAAAGACAGGGGCTGCAGCAGGTGCCACAAGCAGTATCTTTGACACAAGCCACGCGATGATTTTTCAACCAGGCGCACGCAGTGCCATTGTCAGAGCCACCAGAAGTCACAGCATGGAAGCACATCACAGCATTACAAGACCCCACTGTTGTCGTGCATAACTTGCTTGGTACCTGGTATTTACTCAATGCAGTTCTTCTGCTTGAATACAGGCACAGCGTTGGCAAGCAAGCCAAGAGGATTCCTTGACCCTCAACAATGGAGCACACAATGGCAGCAGCCCCAGCAGCAGCAGCAGCAGTCTCAGCAGCAGCAGCAGCAGCAGCAGCAGTGCTGCGCGTGCTGAGCGGCCAGCAGTGCACCTGACTATCGACACTGCAGAGCAGCTGCCTGCAGCACAGGCAGTCATAGCAGCAATGTACAGCGTGCCTGACGCCATCAGCAGCCTAGACCAGCAGCAGCTGGTGCACGCTGCTGTCATAGCAGACATGGTGAATGCAGAGGCTGCAGGACAGCAGGCATTGCAAGCAGCAGCAAAGTCAAAACAGGGCCTTGCACCAGCAGCGCTAGAGGCGATGACAGTTCTGCATGTGTGGCCTGCCTGTCTGCTGCGGCGGCTGCCAAGCATTCTGAAGCGTGCGCCCTGCTGCAAGGACTGCAAGGCAGATCTAGCAGCAGTTGCAACTGCTGATGCCGGCGGCAGGATACAGCAGCTGCTGGTTGCTGCTTTGGGTGACCTGCAGGCGGTGTGGTCAGATGCACAGCTGCAGGCGGCGCTGCTGGGGCTGCCGCTGCCAGCAATGCAGCTGCTGCTCAGCTCAGACAAGCTGTGTGTGCCGTCAGAGGACACCGTGCTGTATTCAGCCAAGCAGTACGTGGCGGCACAGACGGACAGCGCAGCGAAGGCAGCCGCCAAAGCAGCACTGCCGCAGCTGGTGCGTGCGCCGCAGCTCTCGATGTTTGCGCTGTCTTGCGCTGCACAGCCATCAGACAGCCACCAGCAGCTGCTTGGCTTCTATGCTCAGAAGCTGCGGGACCTGCTGCCTCTGAGACGTATTGCTACTGCCGAGGAGCTGCCTGCTGCACTGGAGTCAATGAAGGGTGTGCCAGCCAGCTGGCAGCTAGGCCCTCGCCAGGTCAGGCCCCTGGAGGATGGTGTGCGGCTGGAGTGGCGGCTGCCAGTGCAGCAGCTGCAGCAGGCCTGCAGGGACAGCTTTGCACAGCGAAAGGCAGTGAGCATCCTCAGCCCCGCCAGCCCTCCCTTGGGTGGTGTTGCCTGGCACATTATGGTTCAGTGTGTGCAGCAGGAGGGTGGCACAGTGGTAGGGCTGTATGTAGGGCCAGTGCTAGGGCAGGTGCCAGCGAGCATCTTCTTCAAGTTCAAGTACTCAGTGTCTTGGCAGGGCTCCAAGCAGACGACAAGCAGTCTCTGCGTCAACATTTGCCAGTATTGGGGCTACCAGATCTTTCCCGAGCTGCATGCTATGGCAGGTGACGGCTGGGATGCAGCAGCCTGGGCGGCTGCAGGCATGCCAACAGCAGGCGATACGCTGCTGGAGCTGTGCGTGCACAGCGTGCAGTGACACAACTGTCTTTCTGTCGGCATGTGCTTTGCATTGCTGTGCTTGTGTGGTGTGGTGAGGGTTGGTGCCCCTGCTGGCTCAGGGTGGCTTCGGAGTGATGCTGCCGTTGCCACACGGGCGTGTTTGCTTCTGTATGCAAGGCGGTGCTGCCTGGGAGAGGGTGGAGCATTGCCTGCATCAAATCCGCTCAACCTGCAACGTCATTGGCGCATGATGGTTGGCATTAGGCGGTATTGGCAGCTGCAGGTGTGTCAGGCATAGTCGACGGGCTGCTAGAGCTGCACGTGCAGAGCATACCGTGACAGCAGCACACTTGTGCTCAGTACTGTTAAATGATCAGTGATGTGTTGCAGCCGGCAACAGCTGTGGGTGCAGAGTGCTGGTGCAGACTCACTTTGCACAGTAACACTTTAGCACAGTGGTTTTTGCATCACCTGATGCACATCTATTTGTCAGCATGTTTTTATATTGCCTACACATCAAACCATCAGTGACGCTTTCCAGCCTTTGTCCCTTTGTCAACTATTGTGCCGTTGCTGCGCTTAAGTAGTACACATCAGCGGGTGACTGGAGATTCCCTTCTTTTGATTTGCTTGGCTGAAGCCACTCATCTAAAGAGTACCTGACAAGTGACAGCATCAGCACCATGAATGTGCATCAAATATGTTATTACACGGCCGCTTTGCAGCGGCTGAGGGTGCAACGTCAACAGGGCACAGCCGTCTGCTGTTTGCACCATGTCCGCAGGCGCAAACGGTGCAGGCCCATCGATCAACTCTCAAAGTCCTCCCACCCCATTGCCCATGCCCGTTGTGATGCCAGTTGACGTATCACATCACAATACATGTGTGCAACTGCATATCAGTCACCACCTCAGCCACACTGCAGTGGCAACGTCACATGTCAAGCCACAGGCACAGTGGTTGTACACTGCAGCAACCACGTCAGCAATAACCATACAGCCACACACGCAGACTGCCAATACATGGCAGTCACCACTGACAGACGTGTTTCTGGACAGCACATACAGCTCAACTCATTCAGTCGATGTGGTCAACCATTGGTCAAAGATGCCGGCAGCAGGCTTAGGCCTGGCCACCCTTCTGGCCCATCTCGGAGTAGCCAGCGGAGGCGTCACCGCCGTGCTCAGCAGCCATCTGCTCCTTGCGGGCACTGCCACCCTTCTCACCACCCTGCAGAGTGTTGCGGGTGGGGTGGGGAGTTGGGTGGGCAGGGCAGCAGGGGAGGAAGCACAACCTGTGTCAGCATCACGTCAACAGAAACCTCGCGTGCGGAGCTCGCAGGCAACAGTAGGCTCACATTGCTGCAGGACTTTTGACTGGAGACACTGGAAAGCCACCACTCTCACCCAATAGTTTGTTTTGCTGCAAACTTGACATTTTGCACAGCTACATTTAGCAAAGGGCAACAGAAGAAGCATGCAAGCACGCAGGTGCACCTGGTGTCCCATCTCGGAGTAGCCAGCGGAGACGTCACCGCCGTGCTCCTCAGCCATCTGGTCCTTGCGGGTCTCACCACCCTGCAGGCAGCAGCAGCAGCAGCAGCATGCCAAGTGAGTTGGTTGTGATGTACGCATCAGTATGCTGTGTACATCTGCATGTAGGGTGACAAGCTACCGCATCCAGGATCATTGGGACTGGCAAGGACTGAGACGTGTTCATGCAACTTGACAGGGGTGTTGTTGTTGGAGTACAGCTCTGCACGTAATTCAACATAGCAGCGTTGCGCAAGCAGCACCGGCTGGCAGCTGGGGCTCACCTTGGAGCCCATCTCAGCGTAGGCGGCGTGCACATCACCGCCGTGCTCGTTGGCCATCTGCTCCTTGCGGGCCTGCAGCAGCGAGGGAGGGAGCCAGGGGCAGTGGCAGGGGCGCCAACACATCGGTAAGGTGATGTAAATGAGTTGGGTGTGTTCTGTGCTGTGTTGACTGGCCCTTGAGGGTAGCACAAGCAAGGGCAAAGCAGGCAGGCTCAGTGCGCGCTTTGATGCACAGTTCATTCGTTGCAGGCAGCAAGGAATCTGATCTATGATTACTTTGCAGTGGCAGCAAGGCTTCCTGCTCAGCAGCAGCAATGCATGCTCCACGCCAACGTGTACTGCACAGCAATGCATGCACAGCTCACCTGGCCGCCCAGCTGCCATCATCGAACACGGAAGCAGGCACGCGCAGCACAAACAAAGCAACAGTCAGTTCCACCCCAACCCTTGCCGCATCATGCATACAGCACAAGTCTAAGAGCAGCAGTAGCTCAGATGCGCAATCCTGGCGTCACCATGCAGGATGCAGTGCGTCATGCACAGCTCACCTCGCCACCAATCTGGCCACCCTTCACACCACCAACCGCCTTCTTCTCGTTGGCTGCAATGAAGCAGGAGTGGGCAACAGGGCAGCAAGGCAGGGCATGTCAGGTCTTGCGTATGATGCATTGCTCAGCAGCAGGCATGTTGTGTAGCGCATTCAGGGTACCAGAGCTGGCAGCGTGGCATGACTAAAGAGACGAACAGACGCAGCTGATCAGCAGTGCATGTGTTTGTCTGTCAGCCTGCACAGTCATGGCTGGAAGGCAGCTGGCATGTCAGATGCACTGCATTGTAGCTGAGCTAGTAGCCGCTGAACCAAACAGCACTGCTGAAGTGAGCCACTCACTTCCAAGCTCCTCGTAGCCCTTGCCATACCTGTCCTGAGCAATCTGCAGGCGTCAAAGCAACAGCAAGTTACAGACTGCATGTTGTGTTGCAGAGCAGATGGAAATGCAGGTGGCAAGCATGATCAAGCGGTGCTGTTGTATCAGGCAGAATGCACTGCAGCTGTGCAGCAGCAGCTGCACTCGTGGCCACAGAAACCATGGAGCACTTGCAGGGTGGTTCAGCAGACAGTCAGCTGCTGCATAAATGCGTGCATTGAACTTACCTGCTCCTTCTGGTCCTGGCTCATGGGTCCCCTCTCCATTTTGAAGTCTGATTAGTTGCGGGAGTACGACTGTGAGTGCGACAGTAAGTCAATGCAGCGATTGTTAGCAAGCAGGCAGATTTTGTCGATCGCATACATGCGGCGTTTTATATAGCCGGTCGACGTGCATTTTCGACCACGTTTGGCTCGTGACGCTTTGGTGATCAGTAGCTGATCCGAGATGACGTACCCTCCAAGGAACCCTCCTCGAACCTTCCTCGACGTAGCCTCTAGAAGAACATTCACATGCTTAGCGTAAAGCAACACTCAATCGCTGCTTTTTGGGTTGCTCGCCTGCATAACCTGCTCAACTTTTGTCAATCGGCCACTCGCCTTCTATCAACATGTCTGATACCGGCAGGATGAGCGAGAACCAAAAGGAAGAGGTGTGAACAGCAGGATAATGTGTTTAACGTATGATGTGATCAGCGATTGGTCTCAGGCTGCAGGATCGGGGTGCTTGCAGTTGCTGCCACGCGTGTCCAACGTGCCCAATTTGGCTGCTTGACTGTGCGTTATGACGGACCAACTGCTTTATTTTGTTGCAGATTGCACAGGAGAAGTATGGCAAGTCCTACGAGGAGCTCGGCAGTGAGTACGCCTGCGGGCAGCAGCAGCACGCCTGAGCCACAGGCTCGAGATCTGCCAAGATTCGCTGAGCTGCGAGCAGCAAAACGTCCGTGCTCAGCCCCTGCCGTGTGCATTTCCTGTTGATATCCCCTCAACGGTTCACTTTCAACTGCTTTCAGAGCTCTGCTTATTTCTTTAGTACAGCCTGCAGCAATGCACTGCAGTACTGCTGCAGCTAGCTCACTCTAGGCCGCTGTGCTGCTGGCTGTCTGCCACGTACACTACTAACCTCGCAGCCAACGAGAAGAAGGCTGTGGGTGGTGTGAAGGGTGGGGAGGCCCGCAAGCAGCAGATGGCTGATGAGGCAGGTGGAGATGTGCATGCTGCATACAGCGAGATGGGCTCCAAGGTGAGAAGCGCAGAGCAGTACAGCTGGGCAGCTGGCAGAACAAGTGTCAAGATTGCCACGCCAGGCTTGCCAGAGCGCTGTGTGCAGCATAGCCTGGGATGTCATTGTTCTGCAGCCTGCTGCACATGGTGAACAGCGAGCGACAGCAATTAACGCAGCAGCAGCTTGCCTTTCAAAGGTTAGTCTCGTGCTCCCCAGACTGGATGCACAGCAAAGACAGCAGCAACAGGAAAGGCACCAGCAGCTTGCTGGCAGCCTGGTCATGGAGTACATAGCTGTGTGAAATGCTACTTAGCCTTTGTTTGTGCTGTGGAAGTTGACCTACCTGTTTATGCTGCCTGCCCCGCTGCTGCGTATTCAGGGTGGCCGTTCCTCCAATGACGAGTAATGCAGAATACTCTGGCGGGCTGCTGTGGATTGGAGTTGAGCTGTTGAGGAGTCGTACATGTGGATAACCGACAACCAGTTGTGCTACAAGAGTGGACGTTGTGGCTAGGTGGAGCATTGTATCATTCAGCCACACAGAAGGTACTGATGAAGTGCCTTTACACATGCATGCAGTGTATTGCGTCAAGATGCCATCTACAGAGTTCTGCGGCAATGCAGTTGTTGCTGCTCTTGCAGATATCCGTTGCGGCTTTTCAGTGTACAGCCATGCATTCTACTGTGGTATGATCAATATAGGTTGTCAACTGAATCAGTTGACTACTGTTGGGTCATTGGTAACATCACAGCTTGTATTTTCGAGGGAAGGTCTCTGCAGACACTCTACAGACACTGCACGTGCAGATGGCAACAACTGCATGCTGCTTGTGCGATATAAGCTTGTTACAGCAAGACACCAAGCCCTAGCCCATGCATTGGAACAGAGACAAGCAAACACACCAGCAACTTTTCTCATCAAACAGTTTTGCCCTGGTCTGCACATCACTGACTCCTACATACCTAAGCGCTACAGGTACAGATCCAGGCTACCTGTAAACAGAGTACATGCCCGAACAGAGTACATGCCAGTATAATGCAAGAGACCACATGCAAGACAGCATGACTACGCAAGCATGCACGCCAAACATTGGCACGTACAGGCAGCCAAAGCACTGCAGCTGACCAAAACTGCAGAGATGGGTGCTGCAAAAACTCTTCTTCACTACGTCCACGTTCGCCTTGCAACATAGCTATACAGTGGCCAAGGCAGAAGGCTGCCCATGCAGCTTCTGCCTTGACGCCTGCACTACAATAAATACATGCTGCGCGCAAAGTGACAGCACCGCATGCAAATATATGCCACAACCCATCACGATGTAGCATTCAGTGAGCTGAATGCAAGTGCACTCCTGGCCCCACTGGTTATGATCACATGCAACACGCAGGATGAACTGTCACATTGCTCTGTTGCTGATACCGCATGTGTTGAGAAAGGTGCGGATCAAGCATGCAAATACTGTCAACACCCCATGCCCACCACATGTGCAGACGGATACATTAACCTGTTGTTTTCATTTCAGACAGTCTGGCCTGTGAATAACAGAGTTTGTGGGCAAGCAACGCACGAGTATTCCTCACGCTAAAGTTGCCAACGTGATCACTGTGGATGATGAAATGCACAGGACGAGGACTAAGAGAGCTGTGCCATGCAATCATCATGTACACTGGCTATCAAACTGTGTACACCTTGGACTTCAGCACAGCAGCACCATCTGCCTTCACAAACTTGCAGTTCACCCCTTCTCCATCACTGCCTTCCTGCCATGACCACAGCCGGCTGTTTGCATCTGCAACCGAGTTCACCATGGTGGGGGTCTCCACACATGCTGGGCTGGTCTCCCACTTCACCTGGACATAGCCCTCGTAGAAAACAGGAGTGCCATCAGCTGCCCGGTATGCGCAGGAGGTCCAGTTTGGGCCAGATGTCACCACCCACCACAGGCGGCCGTCAAGGTCCTGCGTGCAACAAGAGTAGACTAGCATTTAGTCAGGCCGTAGCACAACACCTGAGAGCCAGCTGGAAAGCTACAGAAGATTAACATTACGTAGTGCTGAAGCAAGCGAGTGGAAGGCATGCCAGAAGACATACTGCTGCATGCATGGGAGTTGCGCTGCGATAGACTGCTTTCATTTTCACAAGTGGTGCACGCACCTGCACTGAGGTGCGCTTGGTGGGAGCACCATCACATACTGTAGAGTTCTCCCAGGAGATGAACAGCTGGGCAAAGGCTGGGGGTGCAGAGATGACCGGGGCCTCAGTAGCCGCATCTGCAGTGCTGTTTGCGACTGGTGCTGTTGAGTCTGCAAGTGGTGTGGCGGTGTTGTTTACAGGAACTGCTGCTGCTGGGGCGTTGGTGGCGGGGACAGCTGCTGCAGTGTTGTTGTCTGCTGGAGTTGCTGCTGTGGTGTTGGTGACAGGAACGGCTGCTGAAACACCGTTGTCTGCTGGAGCTGCTGCTGCTGGGGCGTTGGTTGCAGGGACAGGGCCTGTAGCGGTGGTGTCTGCAGGCAGGGGTGTTGTGGCAGCGTTGGCTGCAGGAACAGCTGCTGCTGTATCGTTGGTCACAGGGGCTGCTGCCGGTGGAGTGGTGGTTGCAGGAACAGCTGCTGTGGCAGTGTTGACTGGTGTGTTGGGAGCAGGCGCTGCAGCTGCTGGGGTGGTGGTTGCAGGAACAGCTGTTGTGGCGGTGTTGTCTGCAGGAGGGGCTGTAGTGGCTGTAGTGTCTGCAGGAACAGCTGCTGCTGGGGCGTTGGTGATAGGGTCTGCAGCTGCTGGGGTGGTGGTTGCAGGAAGAGCTGTTGTGGCAGTGGTGTCTGTAGGAGGGGCTGTTGTGGCGGTGTTGTCTGCAGGAACAGCTGCTGTGGCAGTGTTGACTGGTGCGATGGTCACAGGGGCTGCAGCTGCTGGGGTGGTGGTTGCAGGAACAGCTGCTGTGGCGCTGTTGTCTGCAGGAGGGGCTGTCGTGACAGTGTTGTCTGCAGGAACAGCTGCTGCTGGAGCGTTGGTCACAGGGGCTGCTGCTGGGATGTTGTCTGCAGGAACACTTGCTGCTGGGGCGTTGATGACAGGAGCTGCTGCTGGGGCGGTGGTTGCAGGAACAGCTGTTGTGGCAGTGCTGTCTGCAGGAACAGCTGCTGCTGGGGCGTTGGTCACCGGGACTGCTGTTGCTGGGGTGGTGGTTGCAGGCAGTGCTGTTGTGGCAGCGTTGTCTGCAGGAGGGGCTGTTGTGGCAGTGTTGTCTGCAGGCACAGCTGCTGCTGGGGTGGTGGTTGCAGGAACAGCTGTTGTGGCGGTGTTATCTGCAGGAGGGGCTGTTGTGGCGGTGTTGTCTGCAGGAACAGCTGCTGCCGGAGCGTTGGTCACAGGAACAGCTGCTGCTGGAGTGGTGGTTGCAGGAAGAGCTGATGTAGTGCTGTTGCCTGCAGGAAGGGCTGTTGTGACGGTGTTGTCTGCAGGAGCTGCTGCGGGGAGGCTGCTGGCAGCTGGTGTGGTGTCCCCAGGGATCATTGGCGGAATGTCTCCAGGTGCTGCAGTGGCTGCAGCACTGTTGCCTGGGGTTGCTGTGCCTGGGTTGTTGAAGAACACAGGCGAGGTGGTCTGCAACAAGCGACGTGCGACGCCTGCAGACAATTTGATTGCGTGGTAACAGCAGCAGCAGGCGGTTTCATGCTGTAAGCTGCATGGCTCAGCATGGCTGGCAGACGTTGGAAAGAACACAGAAAGGTGTAAGGAGGTGGCTGGAACTTGCCAACAGCTGGCTGAGGCAGCTGCTCAACGGACCATCAGTAAGGCATGCGGAATCGCTAGGCTTTCACTTGGCATCGCCACCTGCATGCTCCTTCATGCTTGTAGGAACTGGTAAGTGCTGCTGATGTGCAGACAACACTTCCATAGCCCATCAGCTGAGACTCGCAGCAGCTGGCACTCTCACGTCAAGGTTGTGTCAACACTATCAGCGCACAGACCACCAATTCTTTCAAGCAGACTCACCAGTTGATGCTCTGGCATCAGGACTACACAGCAGCAATGCTGCCAGAACAAGCAGCAAGGTGCTTTGAGACTTCACGAAAGCCATGGCCACAGAGGTTGGACGTTTGAGTGGAGGTCAAAAGCACGAATAGGCTTCTTGGATGTGAGCTGTTTGTGGAGCAGTAGCTTGATGCTGAGCAGATCTTTGACAGTTGCCTGCAGGGTCAAATTGGGGGACACAGGAGGAAGTAGCACCAAGGTGATGTCAGGTTGAACAGCAATGAAGCATAGTAGGCCACGGATGGCGATGATTGGTGAAGTCACAAGACAGGAGGGTGCAGGCCAGCCAGACACCAGCGTGGCAGTACTGCCCATCTAGTGCTGCTGTCAGGACAACTGCCTTGGGGCTTAAGCTGATTCTGCTGCACATGGACGGCATGTGTCTATCAAACAAAGTGTAAGTCAGTTTGAATAATTGGAAGAGAGGTGTGGCACAGGGAGTCCGATCTGCCCTGCTGCCACATCGCAACGTCCGCCACAACGCAGGTACCATATGGTACGCCCTTACCTAAGCACCGTGGATGGAAAACTATGATTCAGATCATTTGATTTCTGCTCAATCAGAGCAGAGATCAATTGGTCGCTGCGCTGGCAAGGCAGTTGTCGAAAGTGCTGAGTGAAACAGTCGGACGTTCAGTGGCAAGGTTGATACAGAAGTCTGAGAGGAGTATGAAGCGTAGGAAAGAGATACAGCGTAAGCCTACTTATAGCCTCATTTGAGGAGGGTTGGTGCTTCAAAGCAACTCAAACATGGTTACTAACACGCACCCTCTGTCTGACTCCCGCACAGAGTCGGTGACCGACAGTGCGCCTGGGCGAGCAACGCTGTTCAGAGCGTCATCGAAATTTCTGATCAGTTCAACTAAGATTCGTGTATGAACGACACCTTTTGATGATCTACTTAAAGGGACACGTGCACTGACCTACTGTCCCGCGCAGCCTGAGCATGACATGCATGCGATGCGTTGCATGTGACGATCAAGCCTGTTCTTTAGAAGCCTCCTGGCAGAAAGTGCCGTTCATGCGTGCCGTATGTTGCCTTTCCCATCAACAAAATACTGTATGCTGAAAATGTGTGTGTGCTGTACAGCGCCAGCTGCGACCGCCAGGACACCAAGTGCCCACCAGCATCTCACCGGCAGCAACCCCCAGCCTCACTATGGTACCAGCTCCATGCAGCTTGCAACAATGTGATATACAGCCGTAGTGGTATAAACGCTTCACCTGTTGCATGGACGACAGGTTCCATTTGGTTACAGCAGATGCAGACCCAAACACATTGCACAGGCAGGTCGCTGTGATTGATGCTGCCAGTTTAAACTGCAATGCTGCCAACACTGACAATGGTGCTGCTGCATTGCCTCAGAGCGCTGCCAGCCCTGTCATCCAGTACATGGTCAAAAAGTAGTCTTATGCATGGGCCTGGGCAACTGCATCATCAGCACACGCGTGTGGCACACGTGTTGCATGCAAACAGAACAAGATATAGGAATGAATTGGCTTAAAAGTGCACCAAGATGCAACAGAGATGTGTAGGGCAGCAGCACACTCTCACACTATGCAGTGCCACTACAGCAGTGCCAATACAGCAGGTTCAGCAAGCGTGCTGGCTTGCCGCGGTGTGTCGTACTCAACAGCAGCATTGCCAAGCGCTTGGCAGTCTGCTAGCGGTCTGCATAAACAGCAACTCCATAAGCTGTCATGCGCAACCAGGGTACATTGCCGAGAAAAGGACACGGCAGGTGATGCACTGGACCAAGTGCAGGGCTAAAAACCATCCAAGCGCAAATCATACGCAGCATCACAACATGCGGCTACCAAGCATGCTGCAGGCAGTTGCCGCTGCTGTTGGTGGCGCTGAAATGCAAGGTTGAGCCTGATCAAACTGCCATGCGTCCATTTCACTGCAAGTCCTGGAGCAGCCTGCACACCAACCATCTAGCGCATAAAAGAAGCAAGTGACCACTCCAAGCTGCACAGCAGCACTGCATCATGCCGCTGTGGTAGACCACAGCCCAGGCAATTCAGTCATTGCACCCAACCATGCATGTATCAGCTGCCAATACAGACGTGCCTTGCAAACGCACAAACACAGCAACTGTACAAGCACCGTGATTGGTTGAAGCTCTGCACTCATGCCTCAGGCTCTTGAATGATAAGGCTTGCTGCAACCCTCCTGCAAGTGTTGACAGCGACTTGCTGCTGCACACAGCTGCCGCTCTTTGAAGTGAAAGCTTTTGCCATGGTTAACCTGCCAAAACATACAAAAGTGTGCAGTGTCCACCAGCGGGACCTAGGCATGCAATCCACAGTGTTTCCTGCAAGCTCTTGTCCTTCCAGCACAGTGTACCTGACCACAGTACTTCACACCATCATTGCCGCGTGCAGTCAAAACACACTCCGTTGACCCACATATCCCACCACATGACCCCAAGTCCCGTGCAGCTCCCCCGGTCAACTCCAACAGCAGCACTCAACACTGCTGAGTCATCAGGACAGCAGAGCAGCAAGTGCTGCTCACTTTGCCTCCTCGATGACGACCAGCAGCTGCCCTGCATGAGTCATTGCCCCTTGCACCACGCGCAGTGCCGCAACCTTTCCTGCAACAGGTGCAACCACAGGGCTCTCCATCTTCATTGCTTCCAGCACCATCAGCGTCTGGTCCTTGCTGACCTCGTCACCAACTGCCACCTTGATGTCCCACACGTTGGCAGTGAAGGCAGCAGCAACCTGCACACCAAAAGGCAGCAGCAGGAGAAGGGCTCGTGCGTGAGTGCCATGGTGCAGAGGCTGCTGTGAGGGGTTGCCTGCATCTTTGTTCTTGTGCAGTATGCAAAACAAGGATGCTTGCAGGACAGCCAAAGGCATGGGCTGCACCAGTGCCTGCAAGCAGCCAGCACAACTGCCAGCGGCATTGTTTGCAGGACAGGCGATAAGCCTGCCTGCAGGAGAGCCGGTGCAGCTTCTTGCGGCTGTGCCAGCAGTAGCCAAGCAAATACTGCCCTGCATGCTGTTGCTTCTCCGAATGCGCCCATCGCTGCTGCACTTCCTCCCTATCTTTGGCATTGATCTGCTTTGCACAACTGCTCCTGCTGCTTTCCACACGGTTACAGCATCGCCTCACCTTGACCAGGCCTGGTGCATCAAACACCTTCTCATCCTCGTCCTCCTCCAGCAAGTTGCCGATGCCCTGCCTGACGCCATGCACACTGCTCTCGCCACCCTCTGCTGCCTTGGCTGTTGCTGCTGCCTCCAGGCGAGCCAGACTTTCCTCCTCCAGCTGCAGCTGCACCCCCATTGCTGTGCGCTGCTGCGCCTTCCAGGCAGCGATCTCATCAGGCATGGCTGCAGGGATTAAGATGACGAAGCAGTGGGAGCAGCGGGCAGCAGGCAGTTGATGAGTCACGCATGGGCGATGACAGCAAGGCGCGCAGCAACTGTTTGAGACAGCTTGCGCAGCATAGCAAGTAGCTAACACAACAGGCCAAAGCATGTACATGTACGCTGAAGCCTAGCTGTTGAGGGAGCCTGGAGCAGGGTGCACTGACGCAGCACTTCGCCATGAGCTGCCGTGGCAGTGTCAGCGTACCTTCATGTTGCTGCTTGCAGGAAGCACCAACAGAAACAGCTGGCGCACTCACTTGCGAGCATATCATTGTACTGCGCCATGCTGAAGGTCTTGTGCTCGATGTCGATGTTGTACTGCCCGTTCTTGAAGCGCTCGCGCAGGTCCTCCAGCTCACTCTCCGACACCTCAAAGAAGCGCACCTGCGCGTAGCAAGACACAGCGTTGTATGATTACTTCCTGCTCCGAGGTGGCACAAGTCATGGTATTTGAAATGCTTGCAGACGCCGAGGCTGAAAAGCTACACCAGCCTGTGCTGCTGGACGTCCTTGGCAAGCAGCAGCAGAGGACAAACACTGCTGCTTATCCTGCTTGCTGCCGCCTTCCACCCGCCCTGTGTATCCCGAGGTGCAGACGCCATCTTACAACGCACATGCCATGGTTGGCAAAGCAGGGTGAGTACACGCAATCACCCCACCCTGCTGCAGCCGCACCTGGTCAAAGAACTCCAGCAGCCACGGCTTCTGCGCTGTGAAGGGCCCCGCGCGGCCAAAGCTGTTCCATATGGGCAGCGTCCGGCCCACCAGCTGGTAGCCACCTGGGGAGTCCATGGGGTAGATGCTGCAGGGAGGAGCGGGAGTAGCAAGGATGAGAATAGCGAAGATTCACAATACATAGCCGCGGGTGCAAAGGCGTGTACGGGGCAGGAAGGTACTGTAGAAGCTGTGCACGGCTGCGCAGCGTGCTACGTTTTACTGCCATGTGTAAAACAGTCTTGCAACGGCGAAGCAGTTGGCAGCGCACTGGCCAAGGCTTCTCACACATGGCGAGTGGCTACTAGAAACTGAAAAGGCTGTATTGCTGAATGAAGTTTGTCCAGCTGTCTGTTGCAGTTATTACTCCTTTTGCTCACCACATGTAACTTCCGCCAATGCCTGCATGCAACAAGCAGCGAGTGCAGCAGCAGGAGATGCCAACTCTGTCAGTTGTCTGATTGTGGATATACGTTGTTGAAGCGTGCCATGATCCCTTGAAGATGACACAAGCAGCACCCACGATGCTTGCTACGCTATAAGCAGCTCACATCCTCATGCCTGTCATCCATCGCAAAGCAGCAGATCCCCTGCTGGGCGGCAGGCACGTGCTGCAGCAGCACTCACCCACTGTGCCCTCATGAGTGAAGGTGCGTGCAGGGTTCATCTTGGAGGTGACCAGCCGGTGCATCGGGTTGACCGGCACTGCACAGGGTGCACCCAGGTACACATCACCCAGGCCCAGCACGAGGTACGACGCCTCAAAAACAATGCGGCGCACCTGCAGGGCAACATGCAAAGCAAGGCAAGCCGGTCAATGCCTCGTTAGCGTATGAGATCGTACTATACACCAAAAGTTGAACGAGAGCGCTTGTGGCGGGCGGCGTTGGACACTGGAGCAGCTTGCAGCGCAGCCGCTGCTGTAGCTGCATTCCTGCGGCTGCTGCACCCTTAAACACAGCTCTTACAAAGGCGCTGGGTTCTGCAGGGCACTGCTAGCTGCTGCAGCCGCTGCATGAGGTATGCTGCATGCCATGCATGGCATGTGGCTGCATGTAGGAACAGCACTCACATCCTCCTTGCTCTCCAGGCCGTTGTTGTTGGCAATGTACTGGATGTTGCTGGGAAGGTAAGGCGCCTCAGCACGTGCACTCTTCATGTACTTCTGCAGGGCCTCAGCGGTCCACCTGGCAGCAGCAGCAGCAGTGACGTCATGTGGTGCGTGGCGATACCTTGTGACTCTACTGCACACCAGCAGCAGCTACCAAGCCACTTCCACATGTTGCAACTGCGCATCAACAGCAACCGCTAAGCCACCATACCCTGCTGCGTTTGCCCACCCCCCGCAGCAGCTGCAAGATGACAGCATGTGTGCATCTTCTGCACACACACAGTTGGCTGACGCAGTCTGACCGCAGGTTGTCGCCGCACCCAGCCTGCTCACCTCTCCTCAAAGGCCATGGGCAGGTGCAAGTGTCACACCTTTTCTCACTCTCTGAATCTGCACTACTCAGCTCTGACCTAGCAGCAGCCGCCGGTCCACCCCTCACCTCTCCTCAAAGGCCATGGGCAGGTGCACCACCCTGCTGGGCAGCACCATGTGGGCCACATCCCCAATGTGTGCGTCAGCGCTACTGATCAGGCCCAGCAAGCTCGGCAGCGACAGCTTCCTTGCATCATACTCAATCATGACGCTGCGCACGCCTGCGTTGGTCTCCACCAGGCCGGCCACGTTGCGCGCCGCGAGCTGCTGCTCCAGGCAGTGAATGCGCGCGCGCAGGTTCAGGTCCAGCTCCATTGGCCCATATTCGACCTGCACGTACCTGCAGTCACGCAATGAAAACAAGTTGCGTTTACTTCAAAAAGCTACTTGATATGCATGTGTTGTGGGTGTCATTCCGGGGCGGATGACCTGGGGTGCGTGACAGATTGCAGTGAGTTGCTGCCTGCCTGCAGCCTCTGACATGGCACACCAACAACACCACATAACTGCACACATGCTGCCTGTCAAGCTCCATTTCATTAGCCCTTGCTGCTACTGCCGCTGCTGCTGTTCCACCATTCGCCTCACCTGTCACCCGCCAGGCGCACCAGCAGGCCAGGATGGCCCTCTGTTGCCTCCTGCCTCACCAGCACAGGTGCAGTGGGAGGCATGGCAGGCACCTCAGGCTTCAGGCCAGCCAGGCTGGCCTCTGCTGCCTCGAGTGTGGTTGCGCCGCGTGCCAGGTCAGTGAGTGTGTTTACCAAGGCGTCTGTCATAGTGATGGCTTTGAAGGCCTCCTCAAGGGTGATGGCCTTGAACCTGATGTTGTCGTTGGGGCGCACCTGTGGGTGGGAGGTGGTGTGTGTGGGGCGTTGAGCAGCAGGGTGAGTTCCGAATGTGCAAGTTTGAGGCGAAGGGCTGTTTGCGCTACTGCAGCTGCCCTGGTTGCAGCTGCCGCACCATCGCACCACCTGCAATGCCGCCATGCATGACTCGGGCTCGAGTTCATGTCGGCTGAAAGGCAGGGTGTGCGCCTGCACTTGTAACTGTGTTCTGCCCTCCCACCTGGCCAATCTTCCAGAGCTCCATTGACACAATGCCGCACATGCAACACCATGCCCAGGCCGCCCTGGTGCACTAACAAAATGCCCACATCTTGTCTTGCTGCTGTCTTCCTAGCTGTCTTCCTAGCTGTCTTCCTAGAAGCTGCCACCCACCTGGCCGATCTTCCAGAGCTCGGTTGACACGATGGTGGCTGCGCACACGAAGCCTCCCAGGGAGGGGCCGTCCACCATGAGGATGACAGGCATGTCGCCAGTGAAGTTCACGGTGCCGATGGCTGGCAGCAGCAGCAGCAGCAGCAGCAGCAGCAGCAGCAGCAGCAGCAGCGACGGCCGCAGGGCAGGGCAGGGTCAGTAACCAGCCGTTACTTTGTCATGTGAAAGGCTACACCTACTAGGTAGGCAGCACTGTTTGTGTGATGTCGGGGTGGCATGCATCCAGCCAAGCAAGCAGGTCACATATCTTGACAGCAGGGGCAGCGCAGCTGCTGCTGCTGCTGCTGCTGCTGCTGCTCACCATAGGTGTGGTCGTGCACGTTTGAGGGGTGGCTGCCACCCTCGCCGCCATCTGTGCGTGTCCAGGTGGGGCGGGGGCCGTTCAGGCGCACACCCAGCCTGCAAGCAGCACCCAAACACACGAGATTCAGGGATGCCTGGAGCACCCAAGTGTTTTCTGATTTCTTTTCAGCCCTACAAGCCGCTGTAGTCAACCCAATCATTAGGCATGGCCCTTCACCAGATACCAAGCAATGCATATCGTCAGAAGACGGCCAAGGAGAAAAAAGACCAGCGCCAGCTCACCTGTTGCTGTTGTAGTGCACCTGGTAAGGGCTGCTGTAGAACACGTCAATGGAGCCGTTGGTGAAGTAGTCTGGGTTGGCGTGGGGGCCTGGCAGCACACCCACCACCACTGTGTTCTCCTCACGGGACACCTCGTGCACAGCACCTGCAGCAGCAGCAGCAGCAGCAGGCGCAGTCAGCAACATCCTTTGTTCCTCAGTATCAAACACAAATTCCAACAGGCTGCTGCCGCCAAATAGCAGGTCATAAGAAACTCACCCGAACAGTGCCATGCAGGATGTAGCTGCATTGCTGACTCATGAGTATGGAGAAACAGCCAAACTGTGACAGGTAAGATGCACTGCAGTTTGTGGCACACAGGCCTCAGCCCCCACCTGCGTACTTCTCCCTCCAGCCCTGCGGCAGCGCCAATGGCTTGAGGCCTGTGGGGGCAGCACCGATGGGCAGCGAGTCACCAGGGCGCAGGTACCTGCACACAATGTCACCAGGCAGGCAAGCACGCAAACAATGATAAGTCAGTGCTGATGTATGATTTTGAGGCAAGCCCAGCAGATGCAGCTTGCATCGCTGCCACATGCAATTATCTGAAATGTGAGCCACAACAGGAACAACACATGTTCTGTGACCAGAAGGGGGGCAGTGCAGCCCTACAAGTTTTGCCAACCCACTGACTTACTACTCACCAACAACACCGGTGCTGCCCCTACTGCTGCTGCTGCTGCAACCACCCACATAGCCATTGCTCACCTGCCCTGGTAGCCTCCAAAGTTGCCGTTAGGGAAGGTGCTGCGTGAGCCCAGGTACAGCGGCACTTCTCACCCACCGCTGCTGCTGCTGCTGCTGCTGCTGCCTGCATCTAATACCCACCTGCCCTGGTAGCCTCCAAAGTTGCCATTAGGGAAGGTGCTGCGCGAGCCCAGGTACAGCGGCACCCCTTTGTCCCCGCTGCTGCTGCTGCTGCTGCTGCTGCTGCCTGCATCCCCACTGCTCACCTGCCGTGGTACCCACCAAAGTGCCGCAGCGAGAAGATGCTGCTGCTGCTGCTGCTGCTGCTGCTGCTGGTACAGTAATCGCCTGCATACCCACTCAACTACCCCCCTACCCACCTGCCCTGGTAGCCACCAAAGTTGCCATAAGGGAAGGTGCTGCGTGAGCCCAGGTACAGCGGCACTCCTCATCCGCCACTGCTGCTGCTGCTGCTGCCACCTACACATCCCCCAACCCACCTGCCCTGGTAGCCTCCAAAGTTGCCTTTAAAGAAGGTGCTGCGCGAGCCCAGGTACAGCGGCACTCCTCATCCGCCACTGCTGCTGCTGCTGCTGGCTGCATTCCCACTGCTCACCTGCCCTGGTAGCCTCCAAAGTTGCTATTAGGGAAGGTGCTGCGTGAGCCCAGGTACAGCGGCACTACTCACCCACCGCTGCTGCTGCTGCTGCCTGCATCCACCACCCACCTGCCCTGGTAGCCTCCATAGTTGCTGTTGGGGAAGGTGCTGCGCGAGCCCAGTTACAGCGGCACTATTCACCCACCGCTGCTGCTGCTACTGCTGCCTGCATCCCAACTGCTCACCTGCCCTGGTAGCCTCCAAAGTTGCCATTAGGGAAGGTGCTGCGTGAGCCCAGGTACAGCGGCACGTCCACGCCGCCAGCCACGGCCAGGTAGCCCCTCACTCCCGTGGCGCTGTCCACCTGGCCCAGCCGCAGCTCCTGGCCGCTGGCCACAGCAAAGCTGGCGTTCCACGGCACGGGGCTGCCGCCCAGGCTGGCCTCAAACACGGCGCCTGCAGGTTGAACAAGGGGATAGGCAGGTTGAGATGTTTGGTGTTCATTTAGGACAGTGCCTCAGGTGAAGCCGACTGATGTGTGTCAGAGAGCTTCTGTTTTCCAGGGCACGGGGGAGCCGCCCAGGGTGGCCTCAAACACAGCGCATTGGGTAGTGAGAAGCAGGCAGGCAGGTATGCAGCAGGTTTGAGGCAGAACCGCAAGTGCAGTGCGCGGATTGAGCTTGCAGACAAATTTGCACCATCTAGGCTGCTGGCCTTCATTGACAGACCTGCGCATGTGAATGATACATCACCGCGGCAGCAGCTGTTCATGCTTATGCGTGTACCTGTGAGTGCCACCAGGCAGTCGCAGTGGAACTTGAGTGTGGGCCCAGTCAGGCCAAACTCCAGCACCGCAGCATCACTCGCGTTGCCCACCAGCGCATTGGCCAGCCGCGCGTGCAGGCTGTCCATAGGCCCTGAGGGGGGCACGCCCACATGCCACAGCTGCGTGCGGCCTGGCCAGTCCTGCACAGAGGTCTGCAGGCCTGCGGGGTGCAGGGGAAAGCAGGAGAAGAAAAGAGTGTTGGGTGTGTGAGAGTTGCAGCGGACTGAGGTATGGCGACTTGTGATGCGCATGCAGATTCAAGTGCAGCAAGTGCAGGTAGAAGGAGCGCGCCTGCAGCTGTCGGTCCATTACAGCAGCAAGTTCCTGATTTGCATCAGCCAGGAAGTGCGCACCGCACTGAGCATGCCCAGCTCAACGGCATAAATGGGCAGACTCCATAACTGCAGGACTAGCAGCAGCAGCAGCAGCAGCAACTGCTGAACCCACCTGGCATCACCACCTCCATGACTCGGGGTGAGAAGTGGAAGTCCTCCAGGAACTTGGTGGTGGTGTCACCCGCGGCAAAGCGCGGGTCCTCCACCAGGGCCCGCAGGAACTCCAGGTTGTTGGGCACACCCTTCAGAACAGTACCTGCAGCAGCAGCAGAAGAAGCAGCAGCAGCAGCCGCAGCAATGAGGCCCTGTTGTTGGCAGCAAGCCGAGCATTGCCAGGCCAGCACCGCTGTGAAAGCAGCAATGCTGCTCCACAGTAATGTGTGCACCAACTTCCTGTCCATCATTGTGTTTCAGCCTACATGCTTCAGCACAATGCTATAGTCGAACCAAGCATTTGAACATGCGTTTGAGCTTGCGCTTCATCCTATCACGCACCTGCCAGCGCCGCCTTCATCTTCTTGACCGCCAGGTCGCGCGTGGGCGCAAACACCATCAGCTTGGCCAGCAGCGAGTCGTAAAAGGGGCTGATCTCCGTGCCCGCCTCCACCCAGGAGTCCACGCGCACGCCATCCAGCTCAGTGGGGAACTTGACCTCGCCCAGCAGCCCGGGGCAGGGCTGGAAGTCCTTGGCAGGGTTCTCGCCGTTGATGCGCACCTGGCAGGCGTTGTAGGTGCAGTGGGTGGGAGCAGCAGGCCGGCAAGCGGTCAGGTGGTTGCTTGTGATGTTCAGCCACTCCTCGGAGACCTGATGCTAGCCAAAGGGCGCAAGTACAGCTGCATGATGCCCGGCGCCGTCCTGCTTTTTGAACAGCACGAGCCTTGCATGCTTCAATAGCAATCAACCAAGGCAGCAACCAACTACACAGGCTAACGGTGTTGCAACGCAGCTGATCATGCACAGCGCAGCAGGCTGCCCACCCACCTCAATGGACCAGCCGCTGCTCACACAACACATTTGGTCTTCGTGCTGCCAGAATGCTTCGTGTGTTGCAGCACAGCTGATGATGCACAGCATAGCAGTCAGGTTTACAAATAACGCCGCTCACCTCGATGGACCAGCCGCTGCGCTCCGTCTCAATGCTGGCCAGGTCTAGCGGCTTGAGGAAGCTGGGAAGCTGCAGCCGCAGCATCCACTCCACAATGTCCACGTTGCCGTTGACCATCTCAGTGATGCCGTGCTCCACCTGCAGCGCAGCACCGGAATTTACCAGCAGCAGCAGTGTGATGGAGCGCGGTTGGTGTTTGCTGGTTTGCCTATTGCTGTGCGGCTGCTGGCTGAGTGCTGCAATACGTTGTTAGTCATAAAATGACCATACGTGGTTGCTTTGTCGCGTAACAAAATCAAAAGGTGCCCTTGCTGCCCACCTGCAGGCGCGTGTTGACCTCCAGGAAGTAGAATTGCTTCGTGTCCTCATCCACCAGGAACTCCACAGTGCCAGCTGACCTGTACGCTGCCGCCGCGCCCAGGCGCACTGCTGCTGCTGCCAGCTCGTTGCGGTGCGCATCATCCAGCAGAGGGCTGGGCGTCTCCTCAAGCACCTGCAGATGGGCACAGCTGCAGAGTGGTGAGGCAACCAGGGCACCACAGAGCCCTGTCAGCAATCGACGCTGCAGCTGAGCATGCTTGTCCGCAGGTTGTCCGCATGCTAGTCTGCAGCTAGTCCGCAGCTTGTCTGCATGCTAGTCTGCAGCCAGTCCGCAGCTTGAGAAAGGCATGCAGTGGCTTGGGAGCTTGTCACAGTGAGCACATGCATGACAACTGCTCACGCGCGTACTCAGCTGCAAACCCCCAACACCATGCAGCTCATGCAGTCCAGCTAGTCATGCATGTCCACCTGTATTTCCTAGATTCCCTGCTGTGTGCGGCGCTGTTTCGTGTTCTGTTCCTGCCTGTCTTGCGTTTGTCCCACCAGCATGCTGCCTGCTGCTGCCCCATCCGCCGTCTGGTGCCTGCCTGCTTGTTTACCTGCGACTATCATACTCAACTGCTGCAATTGAAAGAGCTTGTCACTGCCAGCGGCCCCTGATCTTCTCACCTTCTGGTGCCGCCGCTGTATGGAGCACTCGCGCTCCCCCAGGTGCACCACCTTGCCCTGGCCGTCACCAAAGATCTGCACCTCAATGTGGTGAGCCTTCTGGATGAACTTCTCCACAAACACCTGGCAGCAGCGGCAGGCGCAGCAGCAGCAGCAGCAGCAGCAGCAGCAGCAGCAGCAGGGAATCGATGGCGTTAGTTGAGAGCAGCCGCAGCCGCGGCAGCGCCGCTATATTGCCACATCATCCACTGCACATCAGGCTTGCTGTACATTGTGGTGCAATTGCAATGCACTAAACACGCACTCTTAACATACGCAGCATGGAGGTAACACACACGCACACATGGCAAGGGCAGCCAGGCATCACGAGCCACTGCTTCAGCAGCGGCGCACCCTAACCTTTGTGCTTGTCTCTACTCAACTGCACCAACCTACACTCACCCCTGCGTTGCCGAAGAACTGCTCGCCCTGCTTCTGTGACACGCTGAACTGGCTCAGCACCTCCTCCGCATTGTTGCAGATGAAGATGCCCCTGCCGCCGCCTCCACCTGTAGCCTTGAGCAGCACGGGGTACCCGATCTTGTCTGCTGCTGCCACTGCATCCTCTGCGCAGCTCATCAGGCCGCTGCCAGCCAGCACAGGCACCTGCGGCAGCAGTGGGGGATGCAGTTGCAGGTGGCAGAGCAGCAGCAGCAGCAGCAGCAGCAGCAGCAGCAGCAGCAGCAGCAGCAGCAGCAGTGTTGTCCGGTAGGGGTGGGTCGCCGACAGTGACGTGCTATCAGAGCAAATGCAGAGCTTGCTCGTGCTGTGCTGTGCACCGCTGCGCACATGAAGGGTGGTGCATCACAGGATGTGCAGTTTGTTGTCACAACCTCATCCACACGAGGACATCCATGGCACCAACAAAATGATGTTGCCTGCTGACAGCCGCAACAGCCAATCATCCCAGTCTTCTCCGCGATCTCACGCGCCACGTGCGACTGTCTGCTTTTAGCCGCATTCACCAATGAACCTCATCCACAGCACGACTCAACCTGCACCAACACAAAGCTACAGCTGCAACAGCCAGGCTCACCCCGGCCTTCTCCGCGATCTCTCGCGCCACGTGCTTCAGCGCAAAGTTGTGCAGCGTGGTGGCGCTGGGCCCCAGCCACACGATGCCCGCAGCCTCAACTGCACCACAGAACTCCTCGTTCTCAGACAGGAAGCCGTAGCCGGGGTGGATGGCGGTCACACCATAGTCCAGGGCCAGCTGTAGCAGCAGCAGCGGCAGCAGTAGTGGCAAGGATGAGGCTTGATGAGGATGTGGTGAGATCGTAAGGCAGGACACAGGCATGCATGAAGCTACACAGCATTCACAGTACGGCTGCTTGATGCGGCGACAGGGGGTGGCCAATTGCTAGGCCTTGCAGGAGCTAACAATCATGTGATTGCTTGCTGCAGCGATGCAGAGGCATTGGGGCAGCCTGTGAGCTCAGCCCTGCTGGACTGCGTTAGCTGTGCGGCTGCTGCTGCACGCTGTTGATGCTGTCACCTGCAGCAGCTTCTCCTTGTTTGTGTAGTCGCGGGGGTTCTTGCCCAGGTACACTGCTTGCTTGGCTTCACGCACGTGAGGCGCAAGCGCGTCCACCTGGAAGGTGAAGGTGTGCACATGGCAGGCACGGTGTCAACAGATGCGGGGCGTAGATGTAGTGTTGGTCAATTCACAGGCACCGAGCATGCTAGCCAGCGGCACACATGGCAGTCCAAGGGTGGCAAACAGCGGGAGCTCTTAGCTGACACAATAATCACCTGCTGACCTATGCACATGACTGTTCAACAATTGAAGTCTACAGGTGACTCGTTGCAGATGCTGCTGCATGCATTGCGGATGTGGGGGACATCCATCACAACCTAGGAGCAGCAAACATGTGCAGGTGCGCAACGCACACATTGTCTCCCACAGCCATGTCTTGGCAGCCATGCGCATAACAGCAAACAAAGCAGCAGCAGCACAGCTGCAGTACCAACAGTATCCCACCTCTGTGTAGATCGCAATGGTTTCCAGGCCATGGTGGTTGGCTGTGCGGATAACGCGGCGAGCGACCTCACCGCGGTTACACACCATGAGCTTGGGGGCTGGCTTCTGGTAGCCATCTGTGCCGTTTGCTGTCTCTGCAATACAGAAACCACCTTTGAGGTCATGTGGGGTGCTGTGAAGTACATGTGTTTGGGCCTGTGCTGAGTCCTGACCATGCAGCAGCACAGGGCATGCTGCTGCAGTTACTGGTACCACCAAGCACCTCAACGCGTAGGTGCGGACGTCGAAGAGGATGCACACATCCCGTGATTTACGTTATTGCACCTGCAGCATTTGCTGTCCTGCGGTGGTAGGGCTTCGCTGAGCACGTGCCACCTTCCCCGGGCTACAGCTGCAGCCGCACCTGTCACCATGCTGCTGCGATCTGCTCCAGTTGAAGCTGATATATAACTTCAGGTCAGTGTAGCGCGCTGTATGCACCTGCAGGTATATTGTATGGCCGTCTGAGGACAAGGGCCCACGTGGGTGCTGCAGAAAGAGCTGCGAGCGTCTGCAATGTTGCTTAAGTATCACTGCTATGCTACAAACCTACTGTTACTCACGAATGAGCACCGGCAGTCACTGCTAGCGGGAACCTCAGTGGCACAGCCCTAGAGAACAAGCAAACGCCCCGTCAGATGCTTCTTACTGGATAGGCACAGACAGCAAACCCCGATGTATACGCAATGTGGTGCCCAGCAGGTGGCAAATGCCCGCAAAGTGCTGGAGGAAAGGGGGCATGTAACACTGTACGTAATAAGGCTATGATCACCAATGCTCCAATTGTTCCCCACGTGTAAGCCCTCAAATCATACATACGCATATTTGGTGATGTTCGGCAGTGTGGTCACCTGCAGCTCACTTGAATGCGATCGTCTAGATCGTCTAGGTCGAGCGGTCTGAGGTGTTTCTGCCTCACGTCAGTGACGACGCACAGGCAAACAAACTCCTTATCATGTTTGCACTCATCTGCTCCTGACATTCTTGCATCATACTGCGAGGCCCTCTCACACGATCCTGCCAGCCTGCAAATGGGTCCAGCAGATTACCATGTGGGGGTCCCGCAGGAGGGAGCACCACTGGTGCTGCACCAGAGAGTCTGCAGTCTGAATGCCTCACGGCACGCATTGATAGCTGCATGGGCGATGCTTTCTGGAGCGGGACGCAGGGTCAACACTGAACCCCTTCTGGGTTACTGTGGCAGTGAATGCCAGCTACGGGTGTGGGGGTTCAACTCCTCTGCTTATTTTTTGGTCCGGGAGCTGGGCACCTCCTGTATAGGGGTGTTAGACGTGTCTTGCTGGTGGAGGCATCGCCTTTGTGTCCCCTCCAGTCAGGTTTGCCTGACTGTTGCGTGTGACTAGCCAGTAGTATTTCGTCCCCCTGGTAACAAAAAAAATGCCAGCTACCAGTGCACCCCCCGAGCTCTATCATAGCTAGTAGGTGGATTGTAGTGCTGTCCCTTGCAGGAAAGTGGCCTGCTGATCTGTGTTACTCATCTCATCAGCGGCATAAGAAAAGCGCCTCATGCCAACAGCTGCATCCCACCAGGCAGCCAGACCAGACTGAGCAACCCCGCTGCCAAAACTGCACAACATCCACAAAATTGCTGCATGCATCCGCTCAGGGTAGCACAATGCCTGCAGCAGATGCCAGTGTAGATGCATAAAATTGCTGCGCCCAACAAATTCAGCGCCAGCACCGCAACTATGACTGACATGTACATTGCGATGCAGCAGCTGGCCTCATAACCCGATGAGATCACTAGTCTTTCCAACACAGCGGTGCAACGTATGCGGCAGCTGGCTGTGACCTGGTGTCCAAAAATATTTGTTTGAACAAGCGCTCTTGACCCGTGGAGGAACGTCATTCCTTGGCATGCACACGCTGTTCATGTCCAACACCCCACATGCCAAAACGCTGACAAACCGCCGTCTCCCGTGACTACTGATCAGGCTGCAGAGCCCACAGCAACCCCCACCACCTCACAAATCCTCCTCAGCAGTTGGAGCCATAACTCCATTGCACCAAGCCCCGTACACGGCGATACTTCTGGTGCCGTCACCCGAACCGCGCTGTGTTACAGCACCCCTCCAAGCGTGAAGCGCTATCAGCGGTTAGCTGCTCACGCAGAGTCCTCCTTGATCGCTGCCTTGCTGGCCGAAGTCCTGCGAGACCTGCGCCGTGCGGGAGCAGCAGCAGCAACAGGGGCTGCAGCGCCCTCGCCCGCTGCTGCCGCTGGCTGCTTCTGCATCTCCTCCAGCTGCTTCTTGACCTGCGGCAGATGCGGCAGCATCAATAGCAGCAGCACAAACTGCATTGCTTCAGCCGCGAGAATAAACGCGCAACCCTTTGCGTGCCCCACACAACCTGCTGCATTACTTAACAGTCATCCTGGTGTTGGAAACGAAGCTGAGCAAACAGCTGTACAAGCAGCAAGATCCATTCTTTATGTTATGCGATTCAATCCTAATGTTTTGTGTGAGCAGTAACCTGAGGGCCAGTATCCACGGCTGAGGCTTGTTGGGTGTTTGACTCATTGTCACTTTGCTGCACAGCTGCAGCCTTGTCTCACCTTCTTCAGCTCTTTGGTGGCCTCAGCAGTGCGCTCCTCCGCAGCTGCCACAGCCGCAGCAGCCTTCTGGTTGGCCTGCAAGCAGCAGTCAGCACATTAAGTTCAGAGCAACGAGCATGTACGTGCAGCACAGAGGCAGGCAGGGTGCACTGATTGCTTGCATGCAACAGATAAGATGTGAGTGTGTATGCATGAACTTGCATGCTAGAAGGCAAAACACGGACCGCAGCATGCGATGTTGCAACAGGAGCTAGTGCCTGCAACACCCGGGTCAAGCAGATGTTGCGACGGGGGCTTGCTGGTGCTGCACTTTCATTGCACATACACACAACACACACCAAACACACATCATTTCAACGCCCACCTCAGTCGAGCTTTCACAAGCAAAATGCAAACTCTTTGTCATCATCAGCACCCACCTCATCCATTGCAGCCTCTGCTGCCTCCTCAGCTGCCTCAACCAGCAGAGCCGCCTCAGCACGGTACTTGGCAGCAGCCGTCTGCACAGATGCAGCAGCCACGGCAGCGCCGCTGCCACTGCTTGACATGGACTCGCGCGCTGCACTCGCCTCCGCCTGTGCTGCCTGCACCTGCCGGCGCAGCTCTGCCAGCTCAGTTGCCGTCTCATTCTCTGATGCGGCCAGCTGGCTACGCAGCTGTGCTGCCTGCTGGTGCGCCTGCTCCAGCTGCTGCTGCAGGCTGATCACCTTCTCTCCATCAGCCTGTGCAGCTGCCAGCTCAGACTGCAGGTGCTTCACATCATCCCTCATAGATGCAAGGTCACCCTGCATGCTGGCAGCAGCAGCAGCGTCCTGCTCTGCTGCCGCCAGCTGGCTGCGCAGCTGTGCCGCCTGCTGGTGCGCCTGCTCCAGCTGCTGCTGCAGGCTGATCACCTTCTCGCCGTCTGCCTGGGCGGCTGCCAGCTGCTGCTGCAGCTTGGAGATCTCCTGTGCGGCAGCGTCTGCCTCAGACCTGCAGCAGCACAGCATACAGCGCGGCAGGCTGAGTTAGTAAACATCCTGACGAAAGACCAGTACTTGACTGCTGTTCAGTAGGCATGCAATGAGTCTGCAGCATACACATGCGGGGGATCAATGCCGCAGATCACAGGTCGGGCCTATTGAACTACTACAATACTCCCTAGTGTGATGACCTCCCCACAATGAGACACGAAATTCGCTTGCATGCTGACGCCAGATCAGGTCCTTTGCTTGCGTGTATAATGCAAACTCATCTATTCTCAATGTATAAAACTGCACCCACCTGAAGTGTGCGGCCTTTTCCTTGGCCTTCTCCAGTGCCGCAGCGTCCTCGCGCGCCTTGGTCTGCGCCGCCACCAGCTCCCGCGCAGCTGCCTCCTGGCTGTCCTTCAGCTTGCTGGCCACTGCCTCCAGCTTGCCCAGAGACACAGCAGCCTCCTTGGCCTCGTCCTGCAAGCGTGTTTGCAAAATGATTCCAGGTTGTTGTACAGTTGCTACTGCGCTTGCATGCAGGCAGTGTACATACGATGGAAAATAAGGAATTAATGGGTTGTGCTTGATTTGCAGATGCAAGGATATCTTGAACAACCTGCAAAGGTTGTGCTGTGCACACAGGCATCAGGCTCTCAAACGCCGGCTCGGCTGCGCCTGTGCTTGCAAGCAGATGGCTGTCCCTTTGTGTGTGATCCAGCACTGCCTGCCAACCCGAGCCGTATTCTTGCAACACAATCAGCAGGTAGGCAGCCCGCACATACTCCAAACAGCAATCGCAAAAGCGACAACAACAAAACAAGTCGACAGCAGGCACAAGCTGCGCCGCATCACACTTTCCGCGCGCACCTGCGCCTTGAACATGGCTGACTTGGCCTCCTGCAACTGGGTCTCTGTGCTGTCCAGGTGCTGCGTTAGCCTGTCCATCTGCTGCTCAGCCTGCGCCTTGGCAGCCAGCGCAGCAGACAGCGCCTGCTCCTTCTCTGCTGTGGCAGCCTGCGCAGCAGCCACCTGCGGCAGCAGCAGCATGGGCAGCGGTTGACACGATTGGGCAAAGAGAGGGGTGCGGCGGTTTGTTGGTTTGGAGCATGCTGCTACTGGGCAGGCGAGTTCTGGGCGTCATGTTCTGTCGTGAGTGCCACGAGTGCACTGCTATACGGTTGTATTTGGACATTGGTGAACCAGGCGCGTGCGGTGATTCATGAGTTCCGCTTGATAATGTGAAAGCCACAAAACTGCACAGGCAGGCACAAGCTAGCCGCTGGGCCTGCTAACCAACAAAGCACCATCCTCCACGGGGACCAAAACGTCATGAAGCTTACCTTCTCCTGCAAGCCCTTTGCAGCCTGCTCAGCAGCAGCTAGATTGGCAGCCACCTCTGCAGCAGCAGCCTCCTTTGCAGCAGCATCCTGCTGCGCCTGCTGCAGCGCGGCCTGCCCTGCCGCCAGCTGCTGCTGCAGCGAGGCAATCTCACGCTGCTGCCCTGCAGCAGCAGCGTTGGCTGTTGCCATCTCAGTGCGGGCACGCACTGCGCCGGCCTCTGCAGCCTGCATGTCTGCCTGTGCCTGCTTGGCTGCATTCTGCGCTGCCAGCAGTGCTCCGTTCAGCTGTCCCAGCTGCTTGCTTGCAGCAGCCTTCAAGTTGTTAAGCTCTGTGTTAGCAGCAGCCACCTTGGATGACAGCTCAGACACACGGGCCTCCAGTCCTGCAACCTGGCCTTTAGCGGTTGAGGCAGTGGCCTGAGCAGATGCTGCGTCGCCCTGCAGCTGCTGCAGCTGCTTCTCCATCGCGCTGCGCTCCTGCCTCAGCTGCGAGGCCTCGTTCTGCTTGGACTGCAGGTCGGCCTGCAGCTTTGTTGCGTTTGCTGCAGCTGCCTGGGCCTTAGCCAGGGTGCTGGCCTGAGCAGCGAGCTGTGCCTTGAGCTCCCCAACTTGGGACTGCAGCGTTGCTGCATCAGGGCCAACAGCAGCAGCTGGCGCTGCAGGAGCTGGGCTGCTGGGCGCAGACGAGCCCTGACCACGAGCAAGCATCGCTCCAGCGCCCGCAACTGCACCCACAGCCAGTGCAGCAATCTCGGGCAGCAGTTCGCCACCCAGTGCTGCCCTCACGGTCAGGCTGGCCCTGTGTGGCCTGGGAGCGGCAGATGCCACGCTGACCCGGTTTGAACCAATACCATTTGGCCTGGAGCTGCGCAATTGCGCAGCTGAGCCGTGGGTGGCTGCACGCAGGGCCATTTTGTATGGCTTAAAGGCAGTTACAACGAAACCCGCGTCCTAAGCGGATAAGAGCAAGCAAAACTGTTTTCTGAATCCCAATGTGGCTTCTTTGTGGTGCGATCAGCGCGCAGTGTGGCACTGAGGTGTCATTAGTCAGATGGTGTGGTATGCAGCGTGGTAGAGTGTCACCCAGTCGTGATCAACACGCGGTTGCCAGCAATTAGTACTTTAAGTGCATCTGCACCTAATCGTGGTTGCCGAACACCTGTCCTGCGAGCTGCTGCAGGTGCCTGTCTCTTGGTGACTGTGCTGGACAGCCTGCAGTAGGGAGCTGCATGCATGACAACAAGGTGTTTGGCATCTGCTTCTGATCGAGAACTACCCTCTGTTAGCATCGTTACAAAGAACAGCATCAACAGCTGTCCTTGCAGCTGCTGCTGTTGCACAGAATGCTGTGATGCGCGCTGGTTTGTTATAGCTGTGGAAGGTGATTTCCACTTCTTGCAAACAGCCCTGGCGGAGCATCCAGAACATGCAACAGAATGCTGCCCCGCTCATTTTATATGCTGCATGATTGCAGCCTGCCAAACCAGAAGGCACATGCTGCTGCACAGTATACATCAATACATCGCCACCAGGTGCACCTCAGCATGGCTGCTTGTCGAATGGCAGGCAGGCAAGGGCATCTGCCCAATTCATCCAGCGCCCGGCACTTGCTGCGGCCACATGTCTACTGACAACTGTAACAGTGGCATACACCGGCAAATTGCCAGCACCGGCTGGTGCGTATTGCCACTTGACTTGGGTAGATGCACAGCGCCACCTCACCAACAAGCCCTGCTTCAAGTCATTGTAGCTACTCCGGCACTGATAACGCGCAGGGGCCCCAACCAGCTGTTGGCGCTATGCCTGATTGCTCACTGCTCTCCCATGGCGCGCCACCCCAGCAGCACCACGGTGGCGCTGATGCCTTCAGCTGCTAGCGTAGCAGCTGCTCAGCTGCTGCAGCAGCAGCTGCTCAGATGAGCTCCACTGGCGCCATGTTCATTGCTGCCGGCACGATGCTGTCCTGCCGCACGCCACGCATAATCTCCACATCCAGCACGTCCCTGCAGCAGCAGCAGCAGCAGCAGCAGCAGCAACACCAGCAAGTTGTGCTGTGTCTCAGCAGGCACACGACAGGCTGATGTGATTGAACCCCGCGCATCCTTGTGTGACAGCCGCTGCAGTCATGAACCATCCTTGCGCGTCCCGGCCTATATATACCACTGGGATACTTGGCACATTCGGGAAGACACATACCCTGCTGCGGCCTCTGCCTCGCAGCAAACTACACCTGCTGTCTTGCGCCGCCTTGAAATACAGCCACCATGCCACGTCGCAGCGCCCGCGCTCATCCTCACCTGCGCAGCACCTCCTGCAGCTGCTTCAGCCCCTCCACGTGCTCCTTCAGCACCGCAAACAGCTGCGCCAGACTGGCCGCATCCAGCTTCACACCACCTTGTGTGCTGCCGCCCATGCCTAGGGTGCCGCTGCTGGCGCGCAGCCTGCACGCTGCCGCTAGCGCGTCCAGGCGCCGCTGCAGGCCTGCAGGGGAGGTAGGGGAGAGCTGCGCCTCGACTGCCTCCAGGGCGCGTGAGAGTGTGGCTTCTTTGCCGCGTGACAGCTCGCCCCTGTGGCGCAAGCAGCAGCAGCAGCAGCAGCAACAGCAGCAGTCACGATTTGAGGCACTCCAGCAGCCACAGCAACCAGCATTGTTGGTGATTCAGCAGTAACAACAACAGACAGACTGATGCTGACTTACCACTCCAAATGTCATATTTCAGGTATCTGTGCCCCACCTGAGCCCCATGAAGCTGGCGATGCGCCCCTCCAGGCCGTCCACGTGCCGCGCCACGCCCAGCAGCCGGTTGCTCAGCTCCATGTGCTGCTCGCGCGCACGCGCCACGCGCGCGATGATGCCCGCCTGGCGCTGCGCCTGCTTGTAGGCGTGCTCGCGCAGCTCAGTCAGCCGAGCCCTGCGAGGTACGGGTGCAAGTGTTACACACAGCGCCACATGTTGGTCAGTGCAACGCGAAACTAAACCATGGCAGGTTTGCAGGCGCCTGCTTGTATGCGTGCTTGCGCAGCTCAGTCAGCCGCGCCCAGCGTGCAGTGAGACAGCCATACCAGTGAGGCAGCACAGTGAGGCATAGCTCGCGGCGTGCGGGGGTTGATGGATCTGGTGGTTGCCCAGTGAGCCTGTCATTAACTTGGGCTGTGTTCACATTGCATAAGACACAAATCGTGGGGCGTGTGCGCAGGTCAGGGATGGAGACAGCAACCCAGCAGGCACCGGCTGCATGTATGCACGCAGCTGACTCAGGAGATGTGCCAAGCTCCCAGCTGTATGCAGCAAGCACTGTTGCAGAAGGGTGTAACCCATTGCGACACCTTGTTAACTGCTGCTGTGCCTCACCTGTTTGCTGCCAGGCCTTCTGCCTGCGCCTGCGTGCGCTTCACAAGGTCGTCAAAGCCGTTAGCTGCAACAGGCCACAGCCTGCAGACCCAGCAGCAGCAGGACAGAAGTAGACTTACTGACACACTCAACGTGCCCAGACACTCCACTTCATGCACTGCGCTTCACAGGCACAAGATTGGTGCGCAGTGTGTGTAAGGGTTTGCATTCGAACGCAACCACCAGCACGAGCAGGCCTACAGCATGATAGCAGCGGCTGGTTGCACTCGCAACCATACTACATCTGCAGCCGCCCTATGAGCTTCAGGCGTCGCCCGTGCTGCAGCTTTTACATGTGGCCGTGCTCTGCTGTGTGCCGCAGCTGCCTGTGCTGCAGCACCCCTCGCTGCTCCAGATGCTGCTGCTGCTGCTGCTGCTGCTGCTACTGTCTCTCACCTGTCTGGATTATCCGGTCCGCCGGCATCCCTCATCGCTTGCTTCCAGCTCAGCTCATCCACCACAGCAGCCGGCTTCACCTTCTGCGCGGGGTTGTCCAGCACATTCAGAAAGATGTGCTGGAACCTGTAGCTGCTGTGGCCAGGCATGTAGGCAGTAGCAATGCCTTCAAGCTCCCGCTTGACTGCCTCATGCGATGAGGAGCTGTAAGCAAGGGGTGAGAGCTGCTGTTGCTGCTGCTGCTGCCCTGGTACTGTCAGCGCCCCAAAGATGTTGGCCGCACCCTGCTGCTGCTGTTGCTGCTGCTGCTGCTGCGGCTGCCCAAAGAGGCCTGCTCCGGCTGCTGGCGCTGCTGCCGGCGTGGAGAAGATGCTGCCAAAGCCTGTGCCCGCTGGTGCTGCTGCTGGCTGGGAGCTTGCAGGAAGGCTGAAGCTGAAGGCACCACCCGAGCTAGCTGCTGCGCTGCTTGCTGCTCCAAACAGACCTCCTGTGGCTGGTGCACCAAACGCTGGCGTGCTGCTCGCGCCGAATGCTGGTGTGCTAGATCCGAATGTGCTAGTGCCAAAAGCAGGTGTTGAGGCTGCCGCGCCAAAGGCAGGCGTGCTGCTTGCGCCGAACAGCGAGGGTGTGCTGGTTGCAGGAGCGCCAAAGGCTGGGGCGCTAGCGGCGCCAAAGGCTGGAGTGCTTGATGCCGCTGCACCGCCAAAACTGAAGCCAGTTGAGGGCGCCCCAAAGGCCGAAGGCGCCTGGGCAGCAGTGCAGCATGAGCATAATTTGCGTGCATGTTGCAAGATGTGTATGGAACAGTATGCAGCAGGCTTCAAGGCGTAGCAGCCATGCAGCAGGCACATCATCTTGTCGTGAAATACTGCGCAGATTTTCAGGCGATCAACAATCAGGTTTGTGCTGTTACAGAACAGAACCCCGGCCATGCCAAACTGCTGGTGCTGCTGCCCCACCTGGCCAAACGCTGCCATGCTGCTGCTCCAGCTGCTAATGCTCAGCCACTGCCACCTGACAGATAGAGGTGATCTAGGCTAACGGTGCATAGTAATCACAAGAATTTGCCGCGTCCGGGCCTCTGCACGGGCTGGGCTGCTGCTTGTTCAACAGTCCTGTGATGTACTGCCTCCTGCTTTTCTCTTGATTGTCTCCAATAAATGCTGTAGCTTCATTACAGATGCACGTTTATGCCACCAGTGGCTGCGCAGATGCTTGAGGCGTCGTGCAAGTGCTTCAAAACCCAAAGCTCGTTGTTATGAATGTCACTCCAGGTCATCGGTGCTGGTGCCCTTCACGTCCCCTGCAACTTGGATTGCTATAATCAATGCTTGCAGATCAAGACCGCTGGAGCACAACCCACATGGACACACAACATGCAGCAGCAACATTGCAACGTCATTGGGAGCAGGTCGCTGTTGCATCCACGCTTACAACGCAGCGTTTACAGGCCTGCAGCTCAATCTAGAAGAGCTACTACACGATGCTATGCCTCCACCTCCAGCCCCTTTAAGGTCGGTCAGGCTGTAGTAGCAGTAGGCAAGGCAGTAGCATGACATGGTGACCATGTGGGAGCAGTGCAACAACATGTGCCTGCCACCATGCTATGCAGATCAAGCTGCTGCATCCAGTCAAGGTAGCAGATGCAGATCAGCGGCCGCTGCTGGTATTCCTGCCAGGTGAGTGCTGAGCATCAACAACATTGTGCTGAGTCCGTGGCTGGAAAGCGTCCGTGCACACTGCATGGTCCATGAGAGCAGCCAGTAGTTTGAGCTTGACAAGTGCCAATTAGTGCTTCACTATCCACCAGCTGTCGGGCAATGAATGTCAGATGTCTTGAGCAGCAGGCTCGAGAGAAGTTGTCAATTGAAGGGCATGCGGCTTTAACTGCTTGCCTGGCTGGTGCTCACCTCAGCACTGCCCTTGGTTCACCATCTGCTCTGCAGGCACTGATGGCACGGGCCAAGCCATCACACCGCAGCTGCCAGGACTGCTGGAGGCTGGATATGACGTCAGGTGCAGCAGCAAGCAGTGATGTTGCAGATGACGGCAGCAGCTGTACCCTGAAACTATGTGCAGCAGACGCTTTTGCAGTGCTTCAGACCAGCGGCTCTGCAAGCGTCAGCAGCAGCAGCAGCAGCCGTGCTGTCCACACACAGATGCCAGCCGCAAAGCATTCACTTATGCGTCTGCTGATTGCATCCAGCTGCTCATCATGTGACATGCAGCTGCTGTGTCAGCTGCTGCCACCAGTTAGTGTCCTGCATCACGCTGCTGGACATGCCCTCAATTTAATGCTGACTGCTGGCGCGGCTGCGCATTTCCCTGAAAACACTCCACAACACTGCAGGACGCTCTACATACCCCCAGATGACCGCTCAGGTTGGGAGCAGCTGCAGGCACAAACCCTGTACCTGATCTCAACAGCGCTTGGAGCTCGGCCGGCAGGACCGCACAATGTGCAGGTCACTATTGTGGCCGAATCATTTGGTGGCTGCCTGGCCCTGCGGTTGGCAGCAGCAGCACCGCAGCTGGTGAAGGCGCTGGTGCTTGTGAACCCGGCCACGTGTTACAACCAGAGCCTGAGTGGCCTGAGCAGCTTTGTGTCTGCTACAAACCTGCTGGGGCTGTTCCCTCAGGACCTGTACAACACAGCACAGGTGTGCTGCTGAGGCGCTGCCTTCGTGTGGCAGTGCTGTATGGTCCACTTGCAGTGCTGAGTGGCTAACAGCATGCCGCAGAGCAACACCTGCTGCTCTGTTGCACATGCAGGCTGCGTGCTGCAAGCTGGTAACTGGAGGCAGTGCAGCCAGCTGACTCTGACTGCGATACCTGGTTGCTTGTCTGCGTGCAGGCTGTGCTGCTGCCGTTCCTTGTTGACATCGACAGAGTAGGCGATGACGGCGCACAGGCCCTGCGCAGGTGAGGCGGGTCACCCTACAGCCATGCTGTGTCAGCATACAAGCAGTTTGCTGGCTGTGCTGCATTGTATGCTATGCTCTGTTTGTCGTCAGGTGACTGCTTTCCGTCTGTTTGCCCACCCAGCTTCCGTGGTTTGGCTCCAGAAGTTGGCTGGCTTTGAGCTGGCTGTGTCCATGCACGTGGCGTAGCCATGTGTCCAAACGTGACTTCGATGATCTGTGCTGCGTGCTTTGTGCTGTGCTGCCGTGCAGCATGATCTTCATGGACCCTCCTCCAGACTATGAGACGCCAGCTACTGCTCAGGTGAACAAGCACGCACAGCAGGCAGCTGAATGTTGTATTATCCTGACCCTGCAGTTGTGCCAATGATGTGCCTCCCCACAGTGTGCACAAATGTGTGTTTGAGAGCATGCGCAGGCCCTACAAATTGCGGCAGCCATAAGGTGGTAGACGCGCATGCATGGATGTCACATGCAGCCTTCCACATACAATCGCACAATTGTCTTCACACCTTACCCTCTGCTGCTGTGCAGGTGGAGTCTGATGATGATCAGGAGCAGGACTCCTCCGCGCTCACCATTGCAGCAGAGCGGCGGCGGCTGCAGCTCAACACCTCTGCTGTCTTCACCACTGCAGGCCCCCAGGCAGCAGCAAGCAGCAGCAGCGGCCCGCGGCTGGGTGCCAGCGGCAGGAGCAAGGGCAGGGTCACTGCAGCAGCTGCTGCAGCTGGGCTGTTTAACACTGCGCAGTCTGGCGGGGCGGGGGCTGGCGGCGGCAGCGTGTTTGCGCCTGCAGGTGAGTGGCGCATTGACAGGGCTGTCGAGCAGCTTCAGCAGCTGTTTGCGTCTGCTGCACACACTCTGGTATGGCCGTCAAGGGCACATGTCCAGGGCGCCTGTGCATGTTGCAACAACAGCAAATTACCCAAAGGAACACCTCAGCTTCGTCTGCATCTGTATCAGCAGCAGCTGGGCATCCTGCTCACCAGTAAGTACATACAGCATCAGACAAGTTCCCTCAAGACCGCAGTCAACTGATGACGAGTATCGTGCCGTGCTGTATTCTGCATGCTGTGCTGCCTGCCCCAGCCGCCGCCAACTTCCGCAGCAACCTCATGCGCAGCGGCAACCTGCCTGAGGCCAGCCTGCGGGGCCTGCAGGTGCCCTGCCTGCTCATCACCAGCGCCAAGGACCGCATGCTGCCCAGCATCGTGGAGGGTGAGCGCTGCTGCTGCTGCTGCTGCTGCTGCTGCTGCTGCTGCTGCTGCTTGTTGTACACGCATGTTGAAGCTGTTCTGCGTGCTGGAGCTCAGTATCCAGGGCTTGGTATGGAGTGTGTGGGTGTGTGTTGCGTGTGTGCTGTGTGTGGGTATGGCGCTGTGTGTTTGGTATGGTGTTTCAGGCTTAGTGAGCCGCGGCAGCAGCAGCAGCTAAGTTCCCTACATCCAGAGGGCCTGCACCTGCAGCAACAGCATGCAAGTGTGGCTTCCACACACTTTAATGTGCATCATTACTTTGAATGTTGAACCTGCTGCTGCTGCTGCTGCTGCTGTTGCTGCTGCTGCTGCAGGCGCGCGCCTGGCCCGCCTGCTGCCGCGCAGCCGCCGCGTGATCCTGCCTGACAGCGGCCACGCAGCACTGTTGGAGCGGGGCATGGACTTGGCGGCAGTCATGCGGGGCAGCGGCATCGTGCCAACATCCATCGGCCCCACCCTGCGGCGCACACCACTTGCCAAGCAGCAGCCTGCAGCTCAAGCAGCGGCAGCAGCAGCAGCAGCAGCAGCGCGAAATGGCAATGGTGGTGGCCATGGGGTGAAGCCGGCGCAGTCAGCAGCAGCAGCAGCAGAGAAGCCCGTGCTGCTGGGGATAGTGAAGGATGATGCAGCGGTGCCTGGGATGGGTGATGCTTCTTTGAGCCCCCGGCCTGCCACGCTGTTCCCAGCCTCCTCAACATTGCCTGCTGTAGGCCAGCAGCAGCAGCAGCAGCAGCAGCAACCCGCAGCAGCAGCAGCAGCTGGAGGTGAGGCAGGGCAGGATGCTTCAGGCAGTGTGTCTGCTGGTGCTGCTGCTGGTTCAGCAGCATCACTGGCAGCAGCCGCGATCGTGTCAGCAGGTGCAGTAGCTAGCACAGCAGCAGATGCAGGCAGCAGCAGCAGCAATTCAGCATGGCAGGCAGGTAAAAGCAGCAGCACAAGCAACGGCAATGGCAATGGTGCTGGAGACAAGAGCTCCAGCAGCAGTAGTAACAGCAGCAGAAGCGGCAGCCCAGCGGACGACCAACAGCAGCCGGACCAGCAGCAGCAGCAGCAGCAGCAGCAGCAGGTAGCGGAAGTTGACAAGGACTTGGCATGGGATCAGTGGAGCCAGTACTTGGCACCATGGCGGGTGAGTGCGGGTAACAAGGGGTGGTTGGCTGTGGCTGGCGTTTGCTTCGTGTGTGTTGCTTGAGGCAAGCAATAGCGCAGTGCAGCTTGGGCTGATGATCAGTCGGCGGTGGGCACCTCTGGTCCTGGTGGTCACTGGTGGCTTGTGGATGCTGTGTTACATGTTTACCATATCTGCTTCTTGCCTGCAGGACCTGGTGTCTCCCGTGCTGCTGGGCCAGGAGCACCTGCCTGGGCTGGTGGGCTGCGGGCGTCCGCTGCTGTTTGTGGGCAACCACCAGAAGTGTGGGCTGTACGACATGCCGCTGCTGGCCTACGAGCTCTACCTGAGGGGCTTCAAGGTGCGGCGGCCTTGATGTTACGCTGAGATAAATTTGGCAAGCATGCTTCATGCTGTGAGCCTGGTAGTGTGTCATGGTGTTGCGTGCATGTCCTCTTTTAGGGGATGTTGGGTGGTTCAGGCAGGCGGGTGCTCATCTCCTCCTGTGCTGTGCTGCTCCTGCAGCTGAAACCTTGTAGCGCTGCATGCAACACTGTAAGCATTCTGCGCTTGTTAAAACAGCAGTGCACAGTGTTGTGTCTGAACTGTCGCGATGGCTGCTGCTGCTGCTGCTGCTGCCGCTGCTGCTGCTGCTGCTGCTGCTGCAGGTGAAGGGCCTGGCCCACCCCGGGCACTGGAGCGGCCCGCTGGGCCCCTTCTTCGAGCAGTTTGGTGCCGTCAAGGCGGGGCCTATGACAGCCTTCAAGCTGCTGAAGGATGGGGAGCAGGTGCGGCAGGTTTCAAACAGCTGGGCCAGCTGCTGCTCTGTATGTTTGTAACAGTGCTGTTTGCGCATGGCTGTGTGGTGCACAGCTTGGGGGTGGAGCAGCAATGGTCTGCCTGACAAGTATGGTATTTGCGGTGACGTTGCACAGTTGGCAGCATGCAGCACACGTCTGCGGGCACTTCTTGCATCACATCACTGCTGTGTGGTGTGCAGGTGCTGCTGTTCCCTGGCGGTGCGCGTGAGGTGAACAAGAAGGTTGGCGAAGAGTACAAACTCTTCTGGAAGGACAGCCCAGGTAGGCGGTGGGCTGGGGTGACATGGCGGCACTGTATGTGACTGCTGGGGCAGTGAGCTGCTGCTGCTGCCTTAGCAAGCTGCTGCTTAGCGACGGTGTGGGGTTTGTCACAACACGAAGCACGGCCTTGTCAGCGCTCTGTAACGGCACCTGCCTGCTGCTGCTGCTGCGGCTGGTGTCGCAAATGCATGCCAGCCTCGTTGATCTGCTCATTGAGCTGCTTGCAGCACATCACATGGCGGGCTGGCTGCCACCGCTTATTGTTGCCGCAGACTTTGTGCGGCTGGCTGCGCGCTGCGGCGCCATCATCGTGCCCTTTGCTGCTGTTGGCGCTGATGACGCGTATGACGTGATGATGGACGTTGACGAGGTGCTGGATGCGCCAGTGCTTGGGGACCTTGTCAGGGTGAGTAGCTCTGGCAGCTCACACTGCTTTAATATGCTGGTATTGCTTTACAACTTGCAGCTGCTGCATTAGCCTTCATCTGTCACAGGCGTCTGTTACAAGCTGTTGCAGCGCTGAATGCATTTGTTTAGCGCCTCGCCCGCGTATGCAGGGTGCTTTGGAGCACATGTGCCGCAGCGCGCACGTGTGATTCCCAATCTCTTGTTTTCTCCTGTCTCAACTCACATGCATGACGTGCGCACCGGATCAATGGGAACGTGATGATTATGCATGTTGTGCAGGGTGCCCTAAAACACGTGGACCCCAGCCTCGTGCCCAGCAAGGCAGTGCTGCCTTTGACGCGCCTTACTCGGCTCCTATGTGTGCAATCGTGTGACTTGCCACTTGCAGGGTGCACTAAAACGCGTGGATCCCAGCCTAGTACCAAGCGAGGCAGTGCTGCCCCTCACGCGCATGCCAGGCCTGGGCCTGCCCACCCCCGTGCCCATCCCCAACCTGCAGCGGCTGTACTTCAAGGTCTGCGCGCCCATTGACACTGCTGCGCTGGGCCTGCATGTGAGGAAGGATGCGGAGGCCTGGCAGGAGCTGTACGATGGCATCAAGGCAACAGGTGAGTTTAGGGGAAGGGATGGGGCGCCGCTGCTGCCTGTTGCTGCGCGGATGTGCATCCCGAGGGACGAAGAGGGAAGCTGTGGTGAAAAGCTAGTGCAGTGTTGTGGTTTTGCCTGCCTGCCTGGGCGTAGGTGTCAGCTGCCATGGCTGAGTGTTGGCTGCCTCAACAAACAGGGCTTGCTGCTGCTGCTGCTGCTGCTGCTGCTGCTGCTGCTGCCGCAGTGGTGGGTGGCATGGAGGAGCTGCTGGAGGTGCGGCAGGCTGACAGCCAGCGGCAGGTGGGGGCCCGCATCACCAGCGCCATCACCAGCTGGCTGCCTGCCTTCAGCATCACTCAGAAGAAGCAGGAGGGGCCGGGGCCTGGGACTGCGGCCGGCATCAACAGCAGCAGCAGCGGCAGCGGCAGCGATAAAAGCCATAGCAACAGGGATGGCAGTAGCGTTGGCAGCGATGATGCAAGGCAGTGAGTGTTGAGGGCTAGGCAGCTATGCACTACGTTACACGAAGGTGGCAGACAGGAGTTGTGGTGTTGGATGCGCGCGTTTACCACGTTGTAGCCAGTGCTGCGCTGCGTGCATCAGTGCGCTGAGTTCTTGAAGCTGAGACAGCAGCAGCTACTGCAAGTGACAGATCTTTTTGCGGCTGCAGCAGCAGCAGCATTGTCTAGCAGCTACAGTGGATTGTAGGGTCAGCAAGCGAATGCCAAGTAGCAGGTGCACGGACGCAGGCATCAGCATCTGCTGTCAGTGAGCTATGACTGCCTTGCGTCGGCTACGCTGCACTTTGGGTGGGCTGCAAGTTGCACTTTGTTTGTTGTTGGCAATGCAGTTAGGTCAGAACCCTCTGCACTTTGGGTGGGCTGCAAGTTGTATTTTGTTTGTTGTTGGCAATGCAGTTAGGTCAGAACCCTCTGCACTTTGAGGCACTGCCCCTGGGCGTACATGTGTGGGCTGTTGGCAGCATACACCTCCGTGCATGCATGCTCGGTGTTGTAGCCGTGTACTGGCGTGTGCGGGTTGTTGCTGTGGCTTTTGTAGCGGGCGCGGCATGAAAACGTTGCTGAGTTGCTGCTTCCAGCTTTCAACTTCTGCCCATCACTTGCCATACTATTCAGGCTGCCACGGCAAGAATATTGACAGAATGAGTCGCATGGCCTAGGGTTCATATTGGTATATTTGAATGCAGCTGCGCATGCTGCTGCTTGTTGGGGGCATGGTGTGCTGCACTACAGCGTACACAGTGCTGTACAGGTGTGATGTTGACGACCTTCGTTGAAGTGTTACAGCTGCCTTTTGCTGCACTGCGCTGTGCCATATGGTGCTGTTTGTCAAATCCTGAACTTTGTGCTGCAGGTATGGTGTGGATGTGCAGGCCCTGGCCGCGTGCTGCTGCAGCTTGCACGGCAGGCTGTTCAGTTGTTCGTCTGTACTGCTATGTGGCAGGCACTGTCTGTGACTTGACGAAGCGAAAATGATCACCGATAGCAAAATCATATTGCATCGCCCGGGTCCATTGCGCCCGCATCATCGCCGGGTGAACGTCGTGTTGCAGCTGACAAGCCGGGTTGGCACATACTTTTGTCCGTTCCGTACAGCTTTGTAACTCAGCAACGCCTAATGTTGTCTACACTGTTTTTTAGGCGCTTGAAAAAGATAAACGTTAGCAAGCGAAGTTCTGATTGACGATCATGAGAGCAGCAAAGGCAGCAGCAACAGCAGCAGGAGTGTCCCATCCCTGCAGCAGCAGCTGCAGTTCTGCCTTCAAACCCAACAGAGCTAGGCTGCATGAGTCCTTCTTCCGCAAACGATGCACATGCTCCATGATTGCTGCCGGTCAAAACGACACCCCCGCTACAGCAGCAGTAGCAGAAGACCTGGTCCTGCACCGCATTCTACAGCAGTTTGAAGGCAGAGCGGCCACCTACGACGCCAATAACACATACCACCCAGCACTGGCTCAAAACCTGCTGCAACTGCTGGCCCTGAAGCCTGGTGACCGACTGCTGGACTTGGCAGCAGGCACAGGCATTGTGGCACTGGCAGCGGCAGCAGCAGTAGCACCAGGAGGCAATGTAGTGCTCGTTGACATCAGCCCAGCTATGCTGCAGCAGGCACGCAGCAAGTACACTGCGGCTGTGCAGCTTGGTGACAGCAACGTGGAAAGCAGCACAGCACAATGTGCGATACAGCCCCAGGACACTGGAGAAGGAGAGCAGCAGCTGCTGTCCCAGCGACAGCAGCAGCAGCAGCAGCAGCTGGCACCAGCACACTTCATCCTGGGTGACATAGAGCAGCTGCACAGCTGCCTGCCAGCTGAGTGGCTGCACAGCTTCAGCGCCATCACCTGCTCAGCAGCAGTGCCATTCCTGCAGCAGCCCACTGCAGCACTAGCCTCCTGGCGGCACTGGCTGCAGCAGCCTGGTGGCAAGCTTGCTTTCAATGCCTTTGTGCCGCCGGCGATAGAAGAGTATGGGACGTTCATACGGCTTGCAGGAGAGTGTGCCTTTCCTGCAGAGTTTGACCCATCAGAGGTGCTGGGATCAACTGAGCGGGTGACAGCAGCATTGACGGAGGCTGGCTACTCCCGCATCCAGGCAAGTTGCAGGAACCCGACACTTTACACTGCCATGCTATCAACGACATCTTGCAGCTGCGCGGGCAGAGTCTTTGGGGGCTGAGCACAGCAGCTGCAGCTGTGTGCGGATAGTATTTGTACAACGTGCAAGCAGGTCAATCATTTCAAGTATAATGCAGCATAATGAGTACTCACATGGCTAGAAGTGGTCCCGCAAAAGGCCACCATGGCTGCTGAACCTCGTATTGCATGCATGTGCAGCTCCTGCTTCTGCTCCTATGTGTCTTTTGTATTACCTGCATTCACAACAACACCTGGTCAGCGCCGTCCCAAAAGGTCATGACGCCTTTTGGGGGCATCGGCACTGACGGTCTTCAGCGCTCTTGTAGTCAGCCGTAGTCCCGGTAGTGACACCTTGTCAGTGACTCCACGTTGTCAACCTCATCACAGGTGTGTGTGGTTGATGTTTTCCTTGCAAGAAGCAGGAGGGGCAATAGTGTGAATTGTATGTATTGGGGTGTATGTATGCCTGCTGTACTGCTTCGTATCGCTGCTGTCAAAGTTTGCTGTCTGATAGACCATGTATGGCCATGTGTAAATTTTGTCGTCCTTTATCAGACAACGGGCGCTCAGCGCTCCCCATTGTCACTTAAGAGTGACATTATGGGATGAGTTATGTGCATTGAGAATACCTCCTTGGTCCATGAGTATACATGCCACTTCCCTCCGCAGCAAATGTAATGATGTGTGATTGTTGGTTTAGGTTCACTGCACAATAATTCAGGGTCATATACACATGCAATTTTTTTTCATCAACAGCAGATCACAACGTAGTGTTGAGTCTATAATTGTTGTCGTTGTAGCAGCTGTCAGTTTCACAGTAGAACAACTCTACAAACTGTTTGCATAAACATGTTTCCACGTGTATAGTATTTCAAACGATTTAAATAATTTGAAATGTGCAGAGGCATTTGGTGTACAGTTTGAGCACCATTAGATGTTGTTTTGGTTGTAAAGCGTGTTTTATTGAGTATGTCATGGTATACAGTAAAGGTTGCATGACAGGGTGAGGGTAACTTGTATATTTTCAAGGGTGACAACGTGCATGCCTGTATCCTGGTATCGACCGTGTAACTTATATAAGCAAATCCTGCAAACACTCATAAGTCGCCTGCTGTACCATGATGCCTCTGCATGCTAGATGCTAGCGCGCGCTGCCTGTGATTGCCCCTGCACAGCCCAGTGTGCTGCTCCTCTCAATTACCTACTGACATGACATCCACCTGAGGATGTCTTCTGTCACAATGTTTGAGTGCTGTCTCTTTCATATGTTACAGTTGGTGTCCCTAAACCTTGACCGGCTGCAGGTGACGCCTGAAGCCAAGGAGCGCTGGATGCCCGCTGCCAGCCCTGAGGCCCATGCAGCAGCAATCTGGAACATGGCCCTGCACCGCAACGTATTCAGGGGCCCTGAGCAGCTGCAGCAGCAGCCGCAGCAGCTGCAAGCACTGCAGGACGCGTATATGGCTGCAGTGGTGGAGGATGTGGTGGCCAGTGGGCGTTGGGATGCTACTGGGCAGCGTGTGCTGAGCAGGTTTACTGTGCTGCACGTGCTGGCCATGGCTTAGGCAGCATGTCAGTGGCCTGTGCTGTAGGTAGTTGTATGGCGCGCCTGCTGCGTGGCATGCGCACTGCAGGTGAGGGAGGTACAAATATCATTGATGCCATCTGCATCGGCTGCCTTGAGAGCACAGTACAACAGTGGTGCTGCTGTTGAAATAAATTTCAGAGTTTTTTTAGCATGTGAATCTGCTGTGTTAAGGTTCAGCACGCGTACTACAGTACCACGTGCTGTATGTTCATGGGTGTCAACAGCTGCAGTGCTGCTGCAGCAGCAGTACTACGGCGCAGCAGCTGAGCAGCAGAGGGTGCTGAATCACTGCCGTGAGTGTGCACCTCCACAAGCACTGTACGAATGCGCTGTGAAGGTAATATTTAGCGCACTAAGCTGCCAAACAGCAGAAGGTGAACGGTACCAGCAAGTCATGGACGACGGGACCAAAAAGGGTTGGACACTGGTACAGCAAGCGAACACCTGTCATGACACCCGTTGAGGGTGGTTCATATCGCATAGATTCATCAAGTAGTTGTCTTTTATGGTTGCTTCCTAGGTGTGCCACGGACAAGCCACCGAACAAACACGACAGGCTGGGCTGCCTGTCTTCTGGATCCGCCCTTCACTTTGAGCGTAGACCGATCTGCTCGCGTGAGTTTGATGAATCTGCTTGTTCTCTGCCTTTCAGCGCTGGCTATCGTGGCCAGTGCAGCTGGTCAAGGCGGGCCCAGCCCTCAACTACGAAACACCCCCCGCACCAGAGCCGCAAAGCCTGCAGATCCGACAGTCAACCAGAAGAGAAACCACAATGTGATCTTTGACTTCACCAGCCACGGCGGTGCCGCAGCGTACCTCGCTGCAATGGACCCAGCCAAGCTGCAGCAGCTGCTGAGCAAGTCTTCCCGGAATATCGGCAAAGGCAGACTCGCTAAGATGCTGGATGACGACCCCACCTTTGTAAGTTGTCAAGATGTACCGAGATAGCACGCATATCAGATGAACTAAGCTGCAGCTGAAGTGGGCACCTTGTCCACACGCACAGCGCCGCTGTCACAGCCACTGCCACAGTCACTGGGTTCCACATCTGCAGGTGCAGGTGCACGTGGTTATTCCCGTAGTCAACAGCTTGCGCTGCGCATTCAGCCACTATGATTGTTGCATTGCGTTCTACGCTCACCTCAAGATGATGTCACACGTCAGTGCAGCTGCCCAGCATTGTAGCTCTCACACAGCATGGCCACTGCTACTGCTGTGAACATCCAGTTCGATGCTCCAGGCAGAGCTGATACGCATCACACGGTCCATTCATTCAACAACTGACTGCTAGAAAACACTGCCAGTAGTTTTTCCGTATGCGCAAATGCAAATGACCGTCATGGTCACGGTGACATGGTATGACACATCGCCACAGCCGCGCCTGTACTGCTGCCTCTGCTTCTTGCTTGCAGGGTCTGGACACCGTCAACAACGCCCTGCTGTATGCATGCAAGGGCGAAGCATCAGGCCAGCATGTTCACACCGCCCGCAAGGTGCTCAGACGCGCAGCAGCTGCCACCAGTGCTGCCACCAGTGCTGCTGCTGCTGCTGCTGCTGCCGCTGTTGATCCTGTGGGTCCAGCACTGTCCCCATCTGACCCTGACCCTTCCTACCTGGATGCCTTCAACCTTGCCAGCCGCCCATCATCACCCAGAAAGATCTGGTGAGGCGCCATGCACTGCTGCAGAGTGTGGAACAGGGCTTAGCATATCCAAGCAGCACCGTGCTGGTGGGCGCGTACCTTCAGCCAGCCTGAACCCTTGCTGCCAGCAGTGCGCCATACAATCTGAAGATGCTGTAGAACATGTGTCTTGTAGCTTGCAAGCAGTGTCGATGGTGTGTGTGCATGTGCAGTGTACAGCAAGCCATGTTATACCCTCAGCTCCTCACCCTCATCCACTGCTTGCCTTGGAATAGGCAGGCAGGGGCACAGCACCAACAGCTCCAAACATGTGACAGGCCTTTTCTAGACACAGCTAATGGCAAGAAACATACATTGCGGGCCCGTGGAGGGGTAGGCTGGGGCTGCATCAGCTGGCAACAGCACTGCAGCAGCTATCACTGATATTTCTGGCATCAACCCAGCTGGCTGCCCAGTCCGCGCACACAGCATGTGCTCTGGGCTTTGCCTGCCTGTGTGTTATGTGCGCTGATGTCTGTTGTGTGCAGGCTCAACTTCAAGGGCTGCAATGTCAGCGGTACAGCCTGGAATACTGGCTCGACCTCAGTAGCCAACATCACCATCCCCCCTTATGACACGGTATGAGCTGCCAGCTGACAAGCAGCAGCGCGCCTGCTGTTGTTGGCACACATGCCGTCACCTGCTGTGTTGGCAGAAGAGGCTTGCTCAAACAAGCAAACAGTAGCTTTGTGTCGGCTTGCAGCTGCTAGCTGTACTCAATGGCAGTAGGAGTGAGTGAGTGACTACCCAGGCAGCTCTGCAGCTCCTGGGTAGGTTAAGGCTAAGAGGGTGTGTGTGGCCAGGGGCGGCGCCCCTGGGCTCCACACCCACTACCCGTCCACTTGCGCCCTAGGGCACAAGCGGGGCGTATCGCTTGCGTGCGCTCATCTAAAGCGTGGCTTTTTGCGGTGGTCTGGTTCGCCGGTGCCGTGCTGTCGTTTCTTTGCAGGGTTTGAGTTNGGCTGTGCTGGTCTCGTGCCAGTACCTTTCCTCGCTGTCATCATGATTGCCTTACGTTGCCTCCATATCTTCTGCATGTTGGTCACTGCTGAGAAGTGCAGCCTCTTTGCCAGTGCTGCCAATCGTGGTCCTTCTACCCCTAGTTGGTGTTCAATTGTGTCTATTGTCTCTTTGTATATCACCCCAGTTACCCCTAGTAGGATTGGCGCAACTGTAACTTTGCAGTCTGGGTCGTGTGTCGTAAACAGTTCCTTCAGCGCAGCATGCTGGGCTTGTGCGCGCTGCCGCTGGGGTTCTGGGTCTGTGTCTTTGCAGTATTTGATCTCTGCTATGACGTAATTCATTTGACTGCTCATGCCGTCCATCTTCTGCAGTAGAATGTCGGGAATGCTGCCTGTGTAGGCTTGTAGGGCAGCGCGCAGGGCTGGGGGCATGTTTGTGGGGAGGTCAGTGTCGCGCAGGTAGCGGTTACATGGCAGGCGTGCTGGGACATCGCCGTCTGGCCACCTTCTTCGGATTCCCACGTCTGTTAGCAGTATAGAACTAGAGCCTGAGCTTTTGTATATCGCTTCAGCAATTAGAGACCCAGCTGCATTGTG